>APFE030412134.1:410-28626 GCA_000404065.3 Pinus taeda | reverse complement strand
CTCTTTTCCCTGCACCTTAGTGTGATCTCGGAAAATCAGAAACATTGAGAAAAATATTTAGTTTTTCGGCTAAAAGCTAAATTTTTTTTTGAATATTTAGTTTTTTGGGTAAAGCTAACTTCGAGCCATAAGGTTCGTTTTTCTTTGCATGTCCGTGTTGGGTTTTGTGTGTTTTTGTTTTGTAGGAAAAAAGAGCTTTCTCAAGGCAAGCACGCAACCCAAGCCCCCCCCCCTCTCTCTCTCTCTCTCTCTCAAATTTTTTCTATAGCTCAATTGGTTCAAAGCTATTTTAAGAGAGTAGAGGTCTTGGGTTCAAATCTCCATTTTGTGGGGGCGTTTTGTTTCATTCGCGCACTTTGCTGGCAACTTCAACAATTTTTTTTCAAAAAGCCATAACTTCTTCATCCGGAAGCCTTTTTCAGAGCCATTTTTTTTTAAAACAGCCTAATTTTTTGAGATCTATCCATTAGAACACTTACTTTCAGCATCTTCAGCTTCAATTTTTTTTTAAATGGAAAGTCCATGCCAAGTCATTCTTGAAAGCACTAACTACTTCCAATGGATATCCTACATGGAAGATTTACTTAGAAGTAAAGGTCTCTACAGAATAGCCATGGGCCAAGAGAAGAAACCAAAAGATGAAGAAAAGGTTGCAAAATGGGAAAATAGACAAGATCAAGCACGTGGTTTGATAGGGATGTCTATTTCTCCTGATCTTAGATTCCATATTGCAGAACTTGATACTCCTCATGAAGCATTGGAACAAATCACTAAAGTTTTTGGGATTAAAAATGAAATTAGAGCCCATCAACTTGAAATGAGTTGCTTACATTGGATCCTAATAATTTTTCTTGCATTGAAGATTTCTTGTCCAAATTCAAGACCCTTAGATATCTCTTGGAAGGTGTTAAGGTTAAGAAAGAAGATAGTAACCTTATTTATTCCATCCTTACTAAGTTGGGACCAGCCTACTCTGTATTTGTTTCCACCTTCCATTCTACAAGGGAAGCTTTCATTTGTCAAGGAAAAGACTACAAGGCCCCTTCCTTTGACTCTTTTTGTGATTCTTTAATAAGAGAACAAGAAAAACTCTTACACCTTGGTCTTCTTAATCTTGGAAACTCTTCCAAGAAAGCGTTAGCCGCCCAGCAGCAACCAAATTTAAAGAATCCTAAGAAGTCATATCCAAAAAGAATGGTCCTAAACCAAACAAGGGTCCTAAGCAAACTCAGCCTCAAAATGAAAGATCATTTCAGCAAAATGATAAGACCAATAAAAACAAATGGAAGAAGACTGATAGACATTGTAACTTTTGTAATCGAGATGGCCACTTAGAATCTAAATGCTTTAAGAAGATGGAAGCCTTGGAAGCCGCAATGAAGAAACATAACATCCACGTGGAGCATTCTTCTACTTCAACTTCAACTTCATCTTCAGGAATGGCACTTTCTGCATGTCGTTGTCAATCATCTCAGTCTGGTTATGCATTAAATGTAACTTCTTCTTCTCATCCTCATGAATGGCTCATTGATTATGGAGCCTCTTATCACATGGCCAAAAACAAAGCCATGTTTTCTTCTTTACATGATTGTAACACCAAAAATATATATGTTGGTGATGATAGATCTCTTAATGTTTTAGGGACTGGAACTGTTCATCTAGACAATGATCAGTTCAATGATGTATTATGTGTTCCAACTTTATCCAGCAACCTTCTATCTGTATATCAGATAACTCATTCAGGTGAAGGTAAAATTGTTGAATTTTCACCTCATGATGTTGTAATCAAGGATCTAAGAGATCCTAAACAGATTCTAGCTACTGGTATTGCTGATGATTCCACAAGGTTGTACAAGTTTCACAACTTTTGGGTCATCAAATCTTCCTTCAGTATTTGTTGCTCATAATGATGAAGTGAGCAAACTTTGGCATGAGCGATTTGGTCACTTAAACTATCGCTCCCTTCAGCATCTATGTAAAGAAAATATGGTGACAGGTCTTCCTATGGTATCTTGCAGAGATGGTGTCTGTTCCGGATGTGTACTCGGAAAACATCATCGGGACAGTTTTGAAAAACGTGCCTCTTGGCACGCCTCGGCCCCTTTACAGCTTGTGCACAGTGATTTATGTGATCCTCTTCCTGTTGCTTCATTCTCTGGCTGCAAGTATTTATTAACTTTCATTGATGATTTCTCCAGACGCACTTGGATATACTTCTTAAAACTCAAGAGCGAAGTATTTAACACATTTTTGGCCTTCAAAGCTTTGTTGAAAAACAATCTGGACATCAAATTCTTAAGCTAAGAACTGATAATGGTGGAGAATATGTTAAAAACACATTCATCAACTTTTGCACCGAAAATGGAATTCAAATGCAACATACTGTTCCATACACTCCACAACAAAATGGTGTAGCTGAAAGGAAAAATCGCACCTTAAAGAAAATGGCTAATTGTATGCTGCAATCTAAAGGACTCAGTCTTAGTTTTTGGGCCGAAGCAATTAATTGTGCAAATTATATAATAAATCGCACTCCTACTAAGGTTCTAAAGAATATCACTCCAGAAGAAGCTTGGAGTTCCATTAAACCAGATGTAAGTCACTTTCGTATTTTTGGAAGTGAAGCATGGGCCCATATTCCAGATGAAAAGCATAAAGCTTTAGAACCTAAGAGTGAGAAATGTACTGTTGTTGGATATTCTGAAGATGTAAAAGGTTATAGACTTATTCCATTTAAGTCCAAAAATGTTATCATTAGAAGAGATGTAAAATTTGATGAAAATAAATCGGCCTGCGAGCCTAGTCCAGCGGATGTGCCACCTCTTCCTATCTCTTCTACTTTTGAAAACATTTCTTCTTCAGATGATGAAAGTGAGGATGACAATCCTCCCCCACCTTCTCAGGATCCTAAACTTCCAAGATGGGTCCGTACTACTCGAGATGCAGCAGGTGATCTTGCCGGTGATCCTACAGATCAGCGACGTACACGTTCTCAGTTTGAAAGAGCCTCTTCTTTACTGGCTCAAGCTCCAGTAAATCATGATCCTGACACTTTTGCAGAAGCTTCAGGCCATCCACATTGGGAAGCAGCTATGAATGAAGAATATCATTCATTGTTGGCAAATGATACATGGGATCTTGTTCCTCTACCAAAGGGACGCAAACTTGTTAGATGTAAATGGGTTTACAGAACCAAGTATGGACCAGATGGGAAAGTTGATAAACATAAAGCTCGTCTTGTTGCTAAGGGCTTTTCACAGGTTGAAGGCATTGACTACACTGAAACCTTCTCCCCTGTTGCCAAAATGAACTCTATCCGCCTTGTTCTTTCCCTTGCTGCCTCTTTAAAATGGGAAGTCCATCAGATGGATGTTAAATCTGCCTTCTTGCATGGGGACTTGCATGAAGAAATCTATATGGAACAACCCATTGGCTTCATCCAAACAGACTCCAGCCTTGTATGTCGACTTAAGAAATCTCTTTATGGTCTCAAGCAAGCTCCTCGGGCTTGGTATGCCAAAATGGATAGCTTTCTTTTAGAATCTGGCTTTTCTAGGTGTTATTCTGACAATACTGTCTACACCAAGAAAGTGGGCAACTCTCTTATCATCCTTGTTCTTTATGTTGATGATCTTATTCTTACTGGTAGTGATCCCAACCTTATAAACCATGTGAAGTCCAGCCTTAAAAAGAAATTTGAAATGACAGACTTAGGACACTTACACTATTTTCTCGGTCTTCAAGTCTTGCAATCCAAGGAGGGTATTTCCCTTTCCCAGTCCAAGTATGCTTGTGATATTCTTCGTCATTTTCACATGGAAGATTGTAAGCCAGCTCCTTCTCCCTTTCAGTCTGGAGTCAAACTTCCAGTCTCTTGTACTTCTCCTGAAGTTGATGCTACCTTATACCGTCAACTTGTAGGAAAACTCTTGTATTTAACCCATACTCGTCCTGACCTTTCCTTTGCTGTTGGCCTTGTTGCTCGTTTTATGCAAAACCCCCGTGAAAGTCATTGAAAAGCAGCTAAAAGAATACTTCGTTATGTTCGAGGTACAGTACAGTTTGGGATTCATTACAGTGCCAAAGCAGCTCCTCTATTAGTTGGTTTCACTGATTCTGATTGGGCTGGTGACCCTGATGATCGGAAGTCTACTGCCGGTTATGTCTTCACTCTTGGTTCAGGACCTATTACATGGGCTTGTAAGAAACAGGCTGCCATTTCTCTTTCGTCAGCAGAAGCAGAGTATCGTGGTGCCGTGGAAGCTAGTAAGGAAGCCTTGTGGCTTCGTCAGATCCTATCAGAATTTGGCTTGGAGCAGCAGCATCCGACTACACTTTGGTGTGATAATCAAAGTGCCATTCAGCTTTGCAAAGATCCAGTTCAGCATCAGCGCAGCAAACACATTGAACTTCACATGCACTTCATCAGAAAGCTCATTCATGACCATGTTCTTGAAGTGCAATAATGTTCAACAGATGATCAGGTTGCAGACATCTCCACAAAGGCTCTCACAGAGGCGAAGTTCACTAAACTTCGATATATGCTTGGAGTTCAGGAAGTTGTCACTAAGGGGGGATAGGCTCTAGTGCCTCCTTCCTCCTCCTATTGTGTCATATTTGTAAATCCTTCAATCCTTCCCAAGTTGTTCTTAAGGGGGGATGTTAGGATATTCCGACACATAGTAAATAGTTAAGTTCAACTTGGTCTAGTATAGAGTTAGGTATAGAGTTAGGTAAAGTGTGTTTCTTTACCGTTGTACATTTTGTAACTTACAATCCGACGGTCACGATATGTAGTGATCCGACGGTTCATTCTCTCCTCGGTATTACCGACACTGATCCGTGGCTTGACACCCGATTGGTCCATGAATTCTATTTAAAGCGCATGGAGGGTCATTTGTAGGTTAACCGTGCATGAGAGAAGCTTATGTAAATTTTCATTCTTTTATTAATAAATTGCCTGTAGAAGCCACGTTGGCGCAGGCCGTGGACTGTTTCCCTCTCTGAGGGTTTTAACCACGTCAAAATACTGGTGTATTGATCTGTGATCTGTTTGTGAGCGGTGTCCTTCTGGTGTTCTGTCTAAGGAACTTATCCTGTAAATTCCTACAGAGACGAATTGCAGCAGGTGGTTTTCACCCACATTGGGTTTCCACCTTATATCTGGTGTTCTTGTGTGTGATTGTATTTCTGCTCTGTTTTACTGTCTCTGGTTACTAGTTATTTGATGTTGCATCTCAGATTAACAAACATCATCTAAAAGTTTAAGAAAATTAAAAAGTTTGCTCTGTGTATGCTGGTTTACCTCTGAATAGTTGTGTATATACGCGAGTTTAATTAAGTGAAGTAGCGTATCCAATTTGGTTTTGAAAAGGATTATTTAACTTGATAATACTGATTCACCCCCCCTCTCAGTATTATTTCCAACAAAACTAGATCTGAGAGGATCGATTGGTGACAGTCTCCAAATTTTTCACGTATAGACTTCTCTGCTTACAAATATAATGGATATGCTTGCAGAGAACAATTTTTTATGCGATTTATTCAGTGTATTGAAGGCTTCCTCTCTGTATTTGTGATCTGACTTGTCCTTTGGGAATTACCAACATCTCCTCCTCAATTCAATCATAATGTCGTTCCAATTCTCAATTGTAATTTTCCTTTCTTTGGAATTAACTCGACATGATTTATGTGGAAGTTCCATTACTCGATCCATAAATACAGCTATTTACCAGTGTTGGAGAGATTACTTTACTGTCCTAAACGTATTTCGGCCTAAGACAATTCCAGGAAGGATGATAGATCATTTTCACACTGCACGTTTAGTTGGATTGGAAGAACTTGAAGTAATGATTCTTAACAAGGCAAACAATATTCTAGAGCTTGGTTTTAGCAGTGACGTTTAAGAGATGGTTAAACTTTGTCCAAAGTACCATCTAGTTTCAACGTAGCTTCATTTATCTAGCATCATAGAAATTACTTCTAACATAGTGTTTCTATTCAGCACTGTCAATAGCTCTTCACATGTATACATTCGACAATTTCTCCACTGAGCTTTACATTCCCACGATTTTGATGATAAATTATTTGATCGAACACACACAGCTATTTGTTAGAAGGCTTCTACAGGTGGCTTCTAACACATGCAACAATTTTCTGAATGCTTGTGTTGTTAACATGACATAAGAAGCTAATGGTCCGGGCATTTTAATCCATGATTTGTCCCACAAAGATCATGCAAGTGCCCATTACATCAAACACGACCCGTTAAGGATGTGAAGTGCAATGTCGATGCCACAAAGTCATTTGAAATTTACAGTGACAAGTCCGTCCAGGTTGATGTCACATCGTATTCAGATAAACATCCCCTCATTCCAAGCAACATGTTTTCCTCAATCACATAATCTCCAGCTGGTAGTCTCCCAATGCAAACCCATCAATAATTCAACACATTCAAATACAAATTGCTTCATTCTCCTCCACAAAAATCCGTCAATTTGCAACAGTGTCACGTCTCTATGTTGTTGTTTCAGAAGTTTGGTGTGAGCAATGTATCACTACTCTATCAGGCACAACCAAATGTAAACCCTTAAGCTTATGATCGTCTCTCACAAATATCACATGGCTCTAATACCACATGAAGGATTTAAGTAAAATAAACACTATAAATTATCAGAGACAAACATGGTGGAAAAGGACTGATTGCATTCCTCTCTTTCATTTTCATTATTAAAATAATGTGTATAACACAAATATAAATACAATAGGATATTTGTCTAAGATAGTGTGTCTATCTTGGACACTTTGGTTGAGAAAATATCTCAACCACACACTAATTGGAGAGAATCTCTCAACCAACTAGAGGTAAACTGACTCTTAACTTTAAGGAACAAACCTAATCTAGAAAGTTAGGAATTAAATCCAACTTTCATGATTTAATTAATTTAATATTTTTTGACTTATTATTTTTTTTAATGTGAAAGTGAGGCTAACACCTCCATTGTTTGATCTGAGACACTTCAAATTATTTATTGTCTCATTCTCAACCAAATCTTTCCATTTCTTGAAAGTATCAAATACATCATATTTATTTCAAATACAATAAATCCACGTTTTCCTAGTTGCATCATCAATAAAAGTAACATAATAGCAAGAGCCAACAAGAGATGATACCTAAGTAGGTCCGCATATATTTGTATGCACAAGCTCTAATTTTTCACTCTTATTTTTCTTCCCAACTCTAATAAATATAATTCTCTTATGTTTTCCATAAACACAATTTTCACAAAAATCCAAATAGCATGCTTCAAACGTGGCAACAAATTTCTTGAGCGAAGAATTTGCATCCCCTTCTCACTCATGTGCCAGAGCCTATGATGCCACAATTTTGTATCTACTCCTATGGAGGTTAATGCATTAATAGAATTATAAATACAATTAAATAAAAACAACTTACCAACCTTTTCTCATTTTTCTATTACTAGGGCTCCTTTAGTGACCTTCCAGGTTTTGTTTGTGAATGTACTTACGCAACCTTCACCACCTAACTGCCCTATAAAATTAGATTTTTCTTTAGATATGGAATATGTGTTACCCCCTTCAATAGCTATTGGTTTCCATTTTGTTTCTTTATAACAACCTTATCCATTCCAATAATTTTACATTCGTTTATCTTCACCCAAACGAACTGTCTAAAATATCCTTGAACATAGTCATGAGAATGTTTCCTATTAGGTGTGGCATGGAATGAGGCCTTGAATCTACCACCTAGGACTAAATAATATTCTCTAATGAAATAATCAAAGCATCATGCAACACATCACCTATCACATTTGCTTCATAATTTTTCTCTTATTATCCATCTCCTTCTTTTCCCTTTTGAGATTTGCATTATTTCTTCAATTGTACTTTCTTCCCACATTTCCAGCACACTATCCCTGATCTAGATTTGAATCTTCATTTTCTTAACTTATTGATATTTCTTAGGCTCCTTCCTCTTTCCATTTTTCTTCTACTAGTCTCTACAGTCAAAGCATTACTCGATATTTCACCAAAGCTTTTCAGTCACATTTCCTCGCTAAGGATGATATCAATAATACCATCAAACTTTAAAGTACTAGAATGTAACAATCCTGGTCAAAAATCTATCTAATAAAATTTATAAAGAAAAAATAATAACCAAGGTCATGGGACAATTATTCCAAGTTGAATATTTGGGAAAAACATCCTAGTGGGTGTTCACTTGGTTTATTATGGATAAAGAAAATTGATAAAGGCATCGACAAAGACAAAGAGGCATTAATTAGCATTTTATTTATGAAAATAATGGAAATTACAAGAAAAGGAAAGTGAAAGTTGACGTGTTGAATGTTAGGAGAAAAATGAAGGAAAATAATGGAAAATTGAAGAAAATAGAGGCTTCATTAATAAAAAGGCTTCAAACGATCAGTTTGTAGTCTTTTGTCACTTCAGTTTTGGAGCTCTCATTTTCTACTCTCTCTCCCTCATACTCTTTGACACTTGGAGTTTTCTAGAGCACTCTTGGAGGAGTGTGGAATACTTTGTATTTGGAGAAAGAAAGAAAATGAAGAGAATGAAAGTGTAATAGGACATCGGGATCAACAACTACATCGCTTTTTTCTTGTAGGTACCGAGTTTCATGCATGACTTATTTTCTATTTTTAGCATGCATGGTACATGCATGTGGTTTTTAAGTCATGATTTATAATTGGCCTAGAGAATTTCCTAGATTGATAGTGGTTTTTCCTATCCTTTCCATTTCTTGGATAGCCATGGTGTTGTGGATTTATTTCCTTATTTTCTCTAGTTGGTTCTCATGTTCCTTATGGTTATGGGTTGAGTTATTAGTTCCTGGAAGCCTTGGTTGGACAAACACTCTAGAAGCCCTATAGCAGCTTGAGTTGATTTACTAGTTTTGGAAGCCTTCGTTGGAAAAACTCTCTAGAATCCCTTGGTGGATTAAGTTACTAGTCCTGGAAGCCCTGGTTGGACAAATGATTTGGAAGCCTGGAAGGATCTATGGGTTGAGTTACTAGTCCTTGAAGCCTAGGTTGGAACAAACGCTCTTGAGCCCTTAACAACTTGGGTAGAGACCAATATGGCGATCATTAGTAATGTCTAATTGTGAGATGGAGTCATTGGTTGAGGGTTGAGGTGGTTTGGCGTATGGAAGCCCTAGTTTGGTTTTGTTTGATTCGTTTCATGAGATCCCACATTCATACTTGGAATATGGTGGAATGGTGATTAGCTGAAAGAGAGATTTGATTCAACCCAATCTATGGTCGGGTGGTACATGGAAGTCCTGATTTGGTTGGATTTTCATATGTTAATAAAAATTCCTTTTCCTTAGTACTTTCATGAGTAAATGTTCCTGATATTATGTGGCTTTAAATGGTTGTTTCCTCATTGATATATCTATGGTTATTCGTTGGTTATAAGTATGTTTTATGATATTTATGATGTATGGATCTCATCATGTTTTGGTTAGTATTTGAAATGTTAGTGAATGAATGACCTAATAGATAACAATGCATCTATTGTGAGGAGATATCGTTCCTCTTTGATGACTATCAGATAATTATGAAACCCTTATGCTCAGATTTGTTGTTGACCTGTAGATTACATGTTTGTGATATGTTTGACGAAATACATGTCATGGATAGTAGGGTTCAGGTCAAGTACTTATTCAACTGTTTGCATTAGTAACCTTGTTTCTATGTTATTTATAATTTCTTGAAGTTTCATGAAGTTCTACGCAATGGCTTGAGTCCTGGCCCTGAAAAAGTGAAACAAAATTCGGGGTCACTCGAATGGAACTACCTAAAAAAGGCCACAATCATATGGATTCCTTTTTGTGGGAGCGACTAGAGGGTCCTAGTCACATGAACGCCTTGTCATGGGAGTGATTGAAGCTCTAGGGCAATGAAAAAACAAGTTGCCTCAGGGGTTATTCACCTGGAAGGGTTGGTTGGCTCCTAAAGGTTCTATAGCATGTGTGGAAGGTTAGATTGGTCTTTTCATGTCAGTTCCACTTCCTTAACTATACTTGGAGATTTGAATCATATCATAGTAACTCTTCATCACATGTTTACCCTGATGGGTCAGTTATCTTGGGTAAATGTGTGAGGAGGGTGTTATAGAGTGGTATCACAACATAGTTTTGTTCTCCTTGGGTGATGTCTTGTTTTTATTCTCCTTAGATGAATGTGTTTTCATATGTACATGTCAATTGCATATGTGTCCTTATGCATGTGGTATATGTGCTTCTTGTGTATGAAAGGTGGTGGTCATGGTTGCCGATGTGATGCCATGCAAAATTTGATGGTGTTGTTATCGTAATGTGTTCATCACGAATGCATGTTAGTGTTTGTATGTATTGTGTATGCATGTGTGTCGTACACATGTTGTTATGTATGCATTATGTGTGGTTGATGTTGTATTTATGGCATCATGCATAATAACTAGATGGTGATTAAGATGATGTCTATATAATGTGATGATTATGATTATACATGTATTTTTCTAATATGGTTGATCTTACAGATGAGATATCCTCCCTTGAAATACACTAAGTTACATTGGTTTGTTTTTAATTTTGTTTAGCTGACACAATATGCCTTGAGGGAAGATAATATCAAAGATGACAAGAAATATGGTAGACTACAACTCACGAGATTCTCCCTATAGATCAGATGAGAAACATGGTGATGGATATTCTCCTGACATAGCAGACACTCTGAGAAGTTTGAAGGTATAAATAAGGATTTGCAAAGAATATAATGACCCAGTCATTCAATAAGAAGAGAGACTTTTTAGGGCACAAGAGAAACAAAAAGAATTCAATGCAATTATTCTTCAGAGCTTGTCAGACTTGCAAAGACAGTGACCACTTATGATCAGTCATGGACAAGAGGACAGGACTAATGGGGCATATGGTATTAGGTCACATGGTGGGAACATGTTGGATAGAAATTAATGATCAGAGATGGCATATTCTTGGATACACCTGATAGATGAGGAAGTAGACATGGACTTTACTCTAGTTCTGATTCAGATAGGTATCATGGTCATCAATGATATCATTCTTATAGGAGGAGTGATAGGGGATATTTTCCATATGAGTTCAAGAAATCAAAGCCACCTACATTCGATGGAGAAATGAAGAAGTCACAAAATGCAGAAGCATGGTTGTTTGGGTGTTAGATCCCTATAATACTAGTGATTCCCCCATTGGTATTATTGTTGTATTCCTTATTAATATTTTGTGCTCCTATTGTTTCCATATTGTTATTATTGTACCCCATAGAATCCCTCTATTGTTATTTGTGTGCCTTTATATTATTATTGTTAGGTCGGCTTAGTTATATTGTGACCCCTTAAACTCCTATATATAGAAAGGAGGTTTTTTCATTTGAATCATCTGTGTTCATTTGTGTAATGTAAAGGAGGTTTTCCCCTTGAAGAGGCTTATTTTTAAGGTGTTTATCTATATTTTCTATCTTTTTGTGAGCTGGTTTCATAACATTTGGTATCAGAGTTTTGGATTCTAGGGTTTCGCTACTCCAAACAAGTCATCGTGGCATTTGCGCTATAAATTTTTTTTGTGACATTTCAGACACTAAAAAAAACCATTTGGATTGAAATTGTTTTGGACCTCAGGTCTACATTTCATAGCTTTTCGCGCTATATTTGCTAAGATATGATCTGAGGAAGTTGGCCTCTTTGCAGACTCCCGAATTACATTCCAAACAGGTGACCTGGGAAATATAATCATAAACTTTTGTTTGAGCATCAGATTGAAATTTCGTCAGAAATTACAGGGAGAGGACGGATTGTAGTTTACTGTATATATTTTTCAAATCCTAAGGCCAAAACAGTGACATGTGGCACTTCATACAAGTTCACTCTTCTAAAAGGGGATATAATAATGTCATCTTGGGAGATTGTGCATAACTCTTTCTTGAAGAATCCAAATTCGATTAGAATAGTGGCATTGGAAAGAGGACATAGAGGGCTACTGCAGATCACAATTTCAGAACTCGAAGATCCGAAATTACAGAGATACATCAGATGCAATATCGAGCTCCTACAAAGTGAATAAAAGGTGTGTAGATTTTTTTAAATTTTTGCATAAGTTTGGTTTGAAAAATTAGTGAAGAATTATAATCGGTAATTGATGCCCCAAAGAAAGAAAATGGAAACACCTAATAAGCAACTTGAAAGCTCTAGCATAACTCATGAAGAAGAGGAAGAAATTCAACATGATATATCAAAATTATGAGACCAAGTGCAACAAATGTCACTCGCACAAAAAGTAACAGAATCTAAGATGGATGGTTTAAAGAAAGATGTAAAAGCTAAGATGTATGGTGTGGAAGCTAAGATGAATGGTTTACAGAAAGGTGTGGAAGATAAGATGGATGGTTTAAAGAAAGCTGTAGAAGCTAAGATGAATGACGTGGAAGCTAAGATGGATGATTTGAAGATAGATTTAAAGATAGATTTGAAGACAGGCATGGAAGATTTGAAGACAGATTTGACAAAGTTTCTACAAGAAATGCTTACTAATGATGAAAGGGTAGCAAAGGAAATTCATGATGAAAACAAAATAAATGTTAATCATGATTTCGTAGACTCTAACATTGGATCGAAGAACCACCATGTTCCAAAGATCGATATGAGGAAGTTTAATGGCAAGGATCCCAGAACATGGATACTATAGATGGAGCAATTTTTCGATCTCCATAATGTGAAAAACACACAAAAGGTATGTATTGCAACTTTATATTTGGGACCAAATCAGTTTATATGGAATCGATGGCTTTGCTCTCATAAACAAATTGTCACTTAGGCAATTTTTACGGAAGAAATGACAACACATTATGAGGATACAAAAAGCAACACTTTTTTTAGCCAATTGATAAATCTCAAACAAAAGGATTCAATGGTGGAGCACATTGAGGACTTCCAAAAATTGAGCATAAGGGTAAAAGATATTCCAGATGAGCATAGGATTGATGTATTCATAGGGACTTTAAAGGATAATATCCAACATGAGGTTCACCTTTGGGAACCTAATTCATTGGAGAAGGCATTCAAGTTAGCAAAACAAATGGAAAGCAAAATTATGGCAACCAAAAATCCTACCACTCACAACTATAAAGATGGAAGTGTTGTTGCCCTAGCCTTCCACAACCTACAAGGTTGACACCACAAGAATTGGAAGAAAAAAGAGCAAAAGGGCTTTGTTACAATTGTGATAGCAAATACACTAAAGGTCATAAGTGTGCTGAGAAGAAAGGATTTTACATAGATTCTGAAGAGGAGGAAGAAAAGGATCAAGAAACGTCAAAAAAAGAGGATATACACCAGGAAAAATTTCTTCAGATTTCATGATTACTTAGCAAACATGAAGGCCATAATAGCTACATTCAGTCTTAAAGGTAAAGCATATATTTTGTGGGAAGATGTAAAGAATATCAGACGTATTCCTGAAGAGGAGTTGACTTTGAGTGAGTTCGAGACACTATTTAGGAAGAAGTATCTATTGGAGAGATACTATGAAGACATCTCAAACTAATTCTATGAGTTAAATATGGGATGTATTACTGATGAGGAGTACACTAGCTTAGCCTTGGATTTATTGAGGTATGTACCTTACCTAAAGGAGGAGAAGGATAAGATTCAGATATTCATCAATGGGTTATTGGTAGCATTCAAAGACGGGATTGATTTTGATGAGCCTAGATCATTGGAAGAGGCCATTTGAAATCTAAGGCATTTTTATGAGCAATCAAAGCACACATATGAGACTAAGTCAGATTGGAAAGGTAATGCAAAGAATAATGGAAAATGGAACAAGAAGTGAACAATACCTCAAGATACAAGTAACAAAGAGAATGTGGCACCACATAAGAAGTTTAATGCATCTGATAGAGGACACAGATTTCAATCTGAGGAGCATAACAAGGTGATGCAGGGCTGACCCTGCAAACCCAGGATTCTTCAATAACTATAGAGATTAAAAATCTAGTCTCCTCATACAATCAAATTTCAACCCCAATTGCGCCACTGGTTTTAGTACACTGACTTATATATATCCTTCTCCACGCAAGTCTTGGTAATACGCACAGTTAAACATTAATGGAGCCACCACGCTTACGCTACGAACAGCTAAAAGATATTAATGGCCATGCACTCCTGTCATCCAATACACAACGCTCCTTTTTGTGTTTCTCAACAATTCGATTTCAAACAAAATAACATATCAGTAGCACATCATAGCACATCCACTGGGTTAATATACAGCCCCGGTTGACTTCAAAACAAATAACATGCAGCGGCCATATACAGGCATATATATAAATGAAACAGTCACAAAATAAATGAAATCCGTGCACAGGAATTATGCGCACAGAGTTTTGAGCGCACTCCACAATTCACATATGCAATATTGAAACACTACACAACCTGTAGCGTATTTCGGAGCGTCGTCCATAAAATATACGCTGTCTAACAGTTCAACTGTCACGGTTAAATGCCCCGGCGTCCCAATGTGAGTCCACAGACAGTGTTGCTGTCCATACTAAAGGCACACAGCTCGATCTGTTTATTTTAATTGATGGTTGGCGCACAGTAAATATATGCTCCACAAGCACACAGACAACACTTTATAAACCCTGGCCACGGACATGCAATTTCAGTCCGCCTTACTTCACACAGTCTTTAACAAAACATGTATAAGTGTCGCACAGCAGATTGAATTAACAAACAATTCTTAAAATTCAACGTTATCATCCCAGCCTTTCCACGGTTTATGGTGCGCCTCTGCAATAAACCCGGAACTCTCCACAACAAGTTAAACAATACGCAGATATGATCCCCAATTTATTATACACTGGTTTACAGTCGAATTGATAGCTCTATACTCCTCCGCCAAACTTGTTATCAGTTAAAATCAAGCAGCAGGTTATCATTATGCCTACGGGCGTGTATGCACACACCAGACAAAAAATGCGTATGGAATCATAAGTAGAACCATTAACACCATGCCATTTCAACACTATATGATTGTATATATGTGTGAGTTCAACATTATATGACTGCATATATGTGCGCCATATAAAATCAATCCTGTCCATACATTAAACGAAAAAGAAACCGATTCACCATTATTACACAGCAGAGAGCGCATGGGAAAATAAGCACCATTATGCCATTCAAGTTATATGACATCAAATTCTGTCATCAAGCAAAGAACCATCTCTTAGAATTTTATTAAACACAACGAGGTCTATACAAATTGAAATCAACATATTAATATTTACAATAACACAAACATTCACATAGTTATATTCATGGCCAGATATGCAAATCCATGGCCCTTTTACAAACTGTCGAAGGCTCCCAAGGAGAACCTTGCTCACTCCTCACACTCACTCCTCACCATTTTCCTCTCTCTACTCTCCCTTTTCTCTCAAAACCCCTTCCTATTTAAAAATCATTAAATTAAATGCTCAATCCCTTAAAATCCTCAACAACCCCTAAATCTTTCAACATCCCTAAAGGATAGGTTTTTATCCCTAAAATCCTTCAATTTATTAATTTCCTCATACTTTTTCTTTAATAAATAAAAAGATATTTACATAAATCCTCACCTTCTCCTATTTTATTCAAATTAATTAATAAAATATTAAAAATCATCACACCCCATATTTACAAATTAATATTATCACACCCCATATTTACAAATGGAGAAAAAGGTCTTGATGCTCCTGCATCAGACTCCCCATGTAAGAAAATTCATGACCACCTTGTCATAAGTCTAGATATCTCCTCCTGGATCCCAAATTTTATTTTGTAATCCTTCAGTGCTTGTCGATTGCTTCATTGTTGTTGTCATCTGCTATTGTCTTCCAGGTTTCCATATTTTGTGTTGTAATGCTCCACTTGCTCTGCTCTTGCAATCTTTCACTGTCATTCTCTTGTTGTCGCTCCTTTTCTTTCTTTCTGATGTCCTTCTTTGGGATGTCTTTGTCATTAACCTCCTTAGCAACTCAATTTCTTTGTCCGGTATGTCCTCTGTTTGCTGATTGTTTCCATCCCTTGATTGCTCCTTTTCTGCTGCTGCTACTATAAATGTTGCCTCACATGTTGCTCTAGCTGTTAATATGAATGTTGCGGCCTCCCAATCTTCCTTTCCCTCTGCAAAATTCCTTTGCTCATCACCTGTAACTTCTTCCAAACCTACAATCACACACAAATCATTAGTTTTAAAATCACAAGACCTTACGGTCTTGTTTGATGCTTCAGTCATCAAATCTTCGGGCTGCTTTGAATCATTCATATGATTCAACTCCTCTAGCTCTTCATCACTTTCAAAAAGTAATGGTCCACTCTCTAGGTAACATATAGAAACTTCAACATCTTCTTCAGCATCTTCATTTTGCTGTAGCTCAACTGTTTCGAGCTTCTCTCTCTTCTGTCTGGCATCTATAACCTATTCAAGTTCCCTTAGTTCCTTTATCAACTGCAAATTTACCTGATGATTCCACTTCTCTTGTAGTCTCTGCCACCTCAGCTTCTTTCTTATGACATAACCACGCTTCTGGTCTTCCTTATTTCTCTGCAATATCTCCATTATCACCTCAAGCTGAACTTCTATCTCACCCTTCTCCCTCTCATATTCTTCTTTGCTTAACTGTCTCTGTATGCCAATTTCCTTGGCATCGTTCTCCTTTTGTCCTCTGCTATGGTTGATTTCAGAACCTCTGTTATGACTATCACTAGTCATCTTCCTTTCCATCTCTATGAGTCCCTCACTCACTTTACTATGAGTTGCACTAAAGCCTCTTCAGCAGCAAGTCCTGTCCTGCCGCCACTTGCCTCACCAAGTTCTCCTCACTCAGTCTTTTGGCAAGCAATTGGTTCTATCTCTGGAACCTCCTTTGAGCACTTCTCTTTGCTCTTCCTGGCTTCAACTCATCTGCATGTTCACAACTGTTCTCCTTTTCCAATCTCTATTGGAATTCCCAAGGTTCTACCACTTCCACCAACTTTCGTTATCTGTTAGCAATCTTTATCACATTGCCTTTTGGGAGTTTGCAATAATACTTCAATGCAAAGACTACAATATTCAAATCTTCAAAAAAAATATCATCTTACCTCCAAGATCTCGTCTGATCTTGTCCTTCCATTTGCCTGTACTTCAATTACCTTTAGAATCTCACCACTCCTGCAAATTTGTTACAGCAATCTTTATGCTTCCTCTGTCAATCAGATTAAAATCTGATTCTCTCTTCCAATCTTCTGGCAACTTCAGCTATCAGCAACAATTTCCTCTTTTCTAAGCTTCTTCTTTGCTGCAACCATCAGTTCTAATTCCATTTCTTTGTTAGTAAAACTCAAATCAAAATTAACCAAACACAATACCTGCACAATACAAGTGAATTTCCATTCCCCAACAGCGCTGTGGATTTTTTCTGTCTCTGCAATTCTGCGTTTCCTGCCTCTAAGAACGTAATTGTTCTCCTCCATTCTTCCAACTGTACTCTGGTTGCTTGATTTTCATATTAGAATCTGATCTCCTTTACCTGCATTCGGTCACTTGCAATTGTATATACCTTTGACTTCAAACAAACATTCCTCATTTCAACAGAGCCAGGCTCTGATACCACCTGATGCAGGGCTGACCCCGCAAACCCAGGATTCTTCAATAACTATAGAGATTAAAAATCTAGTCTCCTCATACAATCAAATTTCAACCCCAATTGCGCCACTGGTTTTAGTACACTGACTTATATATATCCTTCTCCACGCAAGTCTTGGTAATACGCATAGTTAAACATTAATGGAGCCACCACGCTTCCGCTGCGAACAGCTAAAAGATATTAATGGCCATGCGCTCCTATCATCCAATACACAACGCTCCTTGTTGTGTTTCTCAACAATTCGATTTCAAACAAAATAACATATCAGTAGCACATCATAGCACATCCACTGGGTTAATATACAGCCCCGGTTGACTTCAAAACAAATAACATGCAGTGGCCATATACAGGCATATATATAAATGAAACAATCACAAAATAAATGAAATCCGCGCACAAGAATTATGCGCACAGAGTTTTGAGCGCACTCCACAATTCACATATGCAATATTGAAACACTACACAACCTGTAGCGTATTTCGGAGTGCCGTCCATAAAATATACGCTGTCTACCAGTTCAATTGTCACGGTTAAATGCCCCGGCGTCCCAATGTGAGTCCACGGACAGTGCTGCTATCCATACTAAAGGTGCACAGCTCGATCTGTTTATTTTAATTGATGGTTGGCGCACAATAAATATATGCTCCACAAGCACACAGACAGCACTTTATAAACCCTGGCCACGGACATGCAATTTCAGTCCGCCTTACTTCACACAGTCTTTAACACAACATGTATAAGTGCTGCACAACATATTGAATAAACAAACAATTCTTAAAATTCAACGTTATTATCCCAGCCTTTCCACAATTTATGGTGCGCCTCCGCAATTAACCTGGAACTCGCCACAGCAAATTAAACAATACGCAGATATGATCCCCAATTTATTATACACCGGTTTACAGTCGAATTGACAACTCTATATTCCTCCGCCAAACCTGTTATCAGTTAAAATCAAGCAGCAGGTTATCATTATGCCTACGGGCGTGTATGCACACACTAGACATCAAATGCGTATGGAATCATAAGTAGAACCATTAACATCGTGCCATTTCAACACTATATGACTGTATATATGTGCGAGTTCAACATTATATGACTGCATATATGTGCGCCATATAAAATCAAGCCTTTCCATACATTAAACGAAAAAGAAACCGATTCACCATTATTACACAGCAGAGAGCGCATGGGAAAATAAGCACCATTATGCAATTCAAGTTATATGACATCAAATTCTGTCATCAAGCAAAGAACCATCTCTCGGAATTTTATTAAACACAATGAGGTCCATACAAATTTAAATCAACATATTAATATTTACAATAACATAAACATTCACATAGTTATATTCATGGCCAGATATGCAAATCCATGGCCCTTTTACAAACTGCCGAAGGCTCCCAAGGAGAACCTTGCTCACTCCTCACACTCACTCCTCACCATTTTCCTCTCTCTGCTCTCCCTTTTCTCTCAAAACCCCTTCCTATTTAAAAATCATTAAATTAAATGCTCAATCCCTTAAAATCCTCAACAACCCCTAAATATTTCAACATCCCTAAAGGATAGGTTTTTATCCCTAAAATCCTTCAATCTATTAAATTTCCTCATATCTTTTTATTAATAAAAAGATATTTACATAAATCCTCACCTTCTCCTATTTTATTCAAATTAATTAATAAAATATTAAAAATCATCACACCCCATATTTACAAATTAATATTATCACACCCAATATTTACAAATGGAGAAAAAGGTCTTGATGCTCCTGCATCACAAGGGTGCAAGTTGGAAGCCTTTCCGTTGTTGGACTTGTGGAGGAGAGCATCGTAGGATATATTTTCCACAACATCGTTGTCATAGACCACCTATCTACACTGCTAATGAGGCATAGATAGTGGGGGATGTTGGATAGAGTATTCCACGAATCTATGTAACATTGAAGAACATGAAGGTAGATCACCAGGCATCTATTATCGAGATAAATGGTATGTCTACATTGATTCATTTGAAAGTACTTACATTTGGATCACATAGCATGTTGTTGGGTATGGACTGGTTGTATCTTCACAGAACTAAGGTGCGTTTTTATGAAAAGGCCATTGAGTGCTTGGATGATAATGGGGAACAAGGGGTCTTGTAGGGTCAGAAGGAAACATTAGTTAGAATGGTGATAACTATGTAGGCGAAGTGCAATTGCAAGAAAGACTGCATGAAAAATTTTAGGGGCTAATATTCACAGATGGGCTAATTTTCCATGATGTTTCCAAAAAACTATTCACCAATATCCATTTTTTATAAAAATGATTCGCCCAAATTTTACAATATAAAATTATTTTACCCTAAAAATTTCCAAAATTGTATAGAGTATCTATAAAATCATCATAAATTTAAATAATTTTACAAATACATCAATAAAAATTTTATAGTTTTCATATTAGGGACTAATGGGATTTTCCGATGTTTCTAAATTTCAAGATATTTTTCCATCCTTAAAATTTTCTCTGAAAGGGTGTGTTCTATTCGTAGAGCATATTTCTAGGGACAAAGTTAAGGAATCAGAGCATGCAGATGTCTTGATTAGGTGCCTTATTTTATAGCAATTTTAGGATGTATTTTTGGTAGAGATTTCAAAGTTATTGCCTCACAGGGAAATGAATTTTCTATTAAGTTCGTACCAGGGGCCACACTAGCATCGAAGGCACCTTAAAAGACGAGCACACTAGATTTAATGGATTTGAAGTTTCAATTAAAGTAAATGGTTAAAAAGGGATCCATTAGGCCAAGTGTGTCGCTTTGGGGTGCACCAATGTTGTTTGTGAAGAAGGATTGTACTCTCAGGTTGTGTATTGATTACAGACAATTAAACAAGGTGACCATCAAGAAAAAGTATTTATTGTTGAGGATTGATGACTTGTTCGATTAGTTGAAGGGAGTAGGGAGTAGAAGTGTTATCGAATATTGATATGATATCAGGATACCATCATGTACGCTTTAAAGAAGATGAAATCTACAAGACTTTTTTCCAGACCTGGTATGGGAATTATGAGTTTGTTGTAATTCCGTTTAGTTTTACTAATGCTCCAACTACTTTATCTACTTAACGAAAGGTTTGTTTCATCCTTATATAGACAAGTTTGTTATTGTATTCATTGATGATATATTGGTATATTCTAAAAATGTGGAAGAGCATGTTGAACACTTAAATTCATTATTGATATTTCTAAGAGAACATCAGTTGCATGCCAAGCTTAGTAAATGCAATTTCTTTCATACATAGGTACGCTACTTGGGGTTGGTAGTTTCCAAGGAAGGCAAAGCAATAGATCTAGAAAAGATAAGGCTTATCATGGAGTGGGAAGCTCCTAGGAATGTGGATGAGGTAAGGTCCTTTATGGGGTAAGTAGGTTATTATAGGAGATTCATAAGGAACTTCTCACAAATTTCTTATCCTATTACGTCATTGCAAAGGAAGGGAAATAAGTTTGAATGGATAGAAGAATGTACAACAAGTTTTTAACAATTGAAGTGGTTGTTGACAAATGCTCCAGTGTTAAAGATTGCAGATATAGACAAAGAGTTTGTGGTATGTATAGATGCTTGCAAGAGAGTACTTGGTAGAGTCTTGATGCAGGAAGGATAAGTAGTATGCTATGAATGAAGGAAACTTAATAACCATGAGCATAATTATCCAATACATGATCTTGAGTTGGCAGTGATCATCCATTCCATGAATATGTGGAGGCATTATCTTCTTGGCAGGTGGTTCATCTTGATGAGTGATCATAGTGGTTTGAGGTATCTATTTGAACAATTGAATATAAATATCAGGCAAGTTAGATGGTTAGAAACGATCAATGAGTTTGACTTTGAGATTAGGTACATTAAGGGGAAAGAGAAAAGGGTTATAGATGCTCTTAGCAGGAGGATACATTTAAATCATATAGCAGTTATAGGATCCTATGGGAAATATTTATAGGATCAGATATTGCAGGCAAGATAGCAAGACGATAGGTATATGGAGCTTATGCACAAGTTAGAGTGGGTACAGGTGATCAGGATGTAGACTCTCATCTCATAGCACATGGCTTGGTCAAATTTAGGGATAGGATATATGTTCCAAATGATAGTGAGATCAAGAAACTTATCTTGAGGGAATTTCATGCTAAGACATATCCAGGTCACCCGTGATATCAAAAGACATTGAAGATGGTGAATAATTTCTGCTATTGGCTTAAATTGAAGAAAGAAGTGATAGATTTTGTGGCTAGGTGCTTGGATTGTCAACAGGTAAAAGTAAAGTGTAATCATCCAGGTGGTCTACTACAACCGATTCTAATTCCAAAGTTGAAATGGGAGGTCATTTCCATGGATTTCATTATGGGTTTGTCGAAGACATATAGACAACATGATTTTATCATGGTTGTGGTGGGAAGGTTGACAAAGGTAGTGCACTTCATTCCATTGAAGCCTATGTATTCATCTATTGATGTAGCATAGGTCTTCATCAGAGATGTAGTGAGGTTTAATGTTGTACTAAATAAAATTGTCTCAGACAAGGATGCCAAGTTCATTTCTAGATTCTAGAAAGAGTTCTTTGCAAGCTTGGTTGCAGAGTTGGCCTTCAACATAGCCTATCATCCACAGAGAGATGGACAGATAGAGAAGGTCAACAACATATTGAAGGATATGTTGAGGATGTATGTGATGCATCAATAGTGGAAGTGGGAAGAGTATCTTCCACTCATTGAGTTTACTTACAAAAATGGATACGGGAATCTTTCAGGATAAGTCTATTTGAGGCAATTTATGGGCGGAGTTGTAATACTCCCATTAGTTGGAGTGATCCAGTGAACAGGGCTTTGATTTGAATCAACATGTTGGAAGATATGGAACATGAAATGTAGGTAATCATGAATAATATGAAGGTAGCATGGGATAGATAGAATATTTATGCAAATCAGAACAGGTTGTTTAAGGAGTTTCATGTTGGGGAATAGGTGTACTTAAACATTAAGCCCAAGAAGACATCCTTAAGGATTGGATCATGTGCAATGTTGGGACCTTGATTTTGTGGACCTTTCAATATTATTGAAAGGTATCAACTTGCACTGCCTCTCATAGTGAAAGTCCATGATGTTTTCCATGTATCATTCCTTAACAAGTATGTTAAAGATGTTGATCATGTGATTGATTGGTTTGTATTGCAAGTGGAACCAAAAGGAGAATTCCAGCTGGAACCTCACTAGATTTTGTAGATAAATATGCTCATGCTCTAGAACTGAGCAGTTGACAAGGTTAAAGTGCAATGAAATCACTCTGGGCCTAATGAGGCTACATGAGAGATGGTGGATTAGATGTGGGCTATGTATCCTTGTCTACCTGCTAGTTGAGTAAATCCTTCTGGCATATTTTTTGGTGTGATGTTTGGTATATGTATATATGAGTATGGAAGTAAATACAACCATGAGTTGTGTTATAAATCTCCAATACGTGGTATGGGTGTCATGTCATTATGGTTTTCATATTGTTATGTTTCTCATGTTGGTTTACTTCTCAGCAGGATGATCATTATAAATACTACAATGAGCTAAGTTATAAAGATCCATGGGCAGTATGTTTCTATTTTGAATAGTCTTGTTGATTGTTGGTGTCATTCAATATTGAGGATGGTGTTCCCCCAAAGGGAAGGGTTCTGTAACAACCCTGGTCAAAAATCCAAGTAAAAAAGTTAAGAAAAACACAATAATAAGCAAGGTCATGGGACACATATTCCAAGATGAATGTTGGGAAAACATCCTAGTGGGTGTTCATTTGGTTTATTATGGCTAAAGGAAATTCACAAAGACAATGGCAAAGGAAAATAAGCATTAGTTGGCATTTTATTTATGAAAATAATGGAAATTAGGAGAAAAGGAAGGTCAAAGGTCATAGATTTCATGTAAGGAGGAAAATGAAGGAAAATAATGGAAAATTGAAGAAAATAGAGACCCTATTAATAAAAAGGCTTCTGAGGATTATTTTGTAGCCTTTTTTTTCAGTTCAGTTTTGGAGCTCTCATTTTCTAGTCTCTCTCCCTCATACTCTTGGACACTTTGAGTTTTCTTGGAGGACTCTTGGAGGAATGTGGCATACTTGGGATTTCAATCAAAAAGGAAAACGAAGACTAGGAAAGTGCAAGAGGGCCTCAAGATCTTTAGCTACATTAGGTTTTACTTGCAGGTAACAAGTTACATGTATGATTTCTTTGCTATTTTTGGCATGCATAGAACATGCATGTTGTTTCTTGGTCATGATTTTTCATTGGCATGGACGATTTCTTGGATTGATAATGGTTTTTCCTAGCCTTTCCATTTCCTAGATAGCCTTGGTGTTGTGGATTTCTTTCCTTTTTTTATCAAGTTGGTTCTCATGTTCCTTATGGTTGTGGGTTGAGTTATTAGTTCCTCAAAGCCTTGGTTGGAGAAAAGATTTAGAAGCCTTATAGAAGCTTGGGTTGAGTTACTAGTCCTGGAATCCTTGGTTGGATAAACTCTTTAGAATCCCATGGTGGATTGAGTTACTAGTCCTGGAGGCCCTGGTGTGACAAATGCTTTGGAAGCCCAAAAGGAGCTATGGGTTGAGTGACTAGTCCTGGAAGCTTTGGTTGGAACAAACACTCTTAAGCCCTAGATAGTTTGGGTAGAGACCAATATGGCGATCTTTAGTAATGTCTGACTATGAGGTGGAATCACGGGTTGATATTTTAGGTGGTTTGGCCTCTGGAAGACCTGGTTTGGTTTTGTTTGATTTGTTTCATGAGATCCCACATTCATGCTTGGCATATGTCGCGGGGGTGATTGGTTGAAAGAGATATTTGGTTCAGCCCAATCTATGGTCGGGTGGTATGTGAAAGTCCCTGACTTGGTTGGATTTTCATATGTTAATAAGAGATCCTTTTCCTTGGTACTTTCATGAGTAAATGTTCTTGATATTTTAAATGGTTTTTTCATCATTGATATATCTATGGTTATTTGCTAGTTATAAGTATGTCTTATGACAGTTATGATGTATGGCTATCATCATGTTTTGGTTAGTATATGAAATTTTAGTGAATGAATGACCTAATAGATAACAATGCAACTATTGTAAGTAGATATTAGTCCTCTTTGATCATTCTTTGATAAGTATGAGACCCCTTTTGTCATATCAGTTGTTGTGACCTGTAGATTACATGTTTGCGATATGTTTGACGAAATTCCTTTCATGACTAGTAGGGGTCAGATCAAGTCTTTATTCAAGATTTTTCATTATACCTGTGTTTCTATGTCATTTATCATTTATGGAAGTTTAATGAAGTTCTAGGCAATGACCTAACTCTTGGCCCTGAAAAAGTGGCATAAGATCTGGGGTCGTTGGCACACAACTCCCTAAAAAAGGCCACGGTCACATGGATTCCTTGTTGTGGGAGTGACTGGACGGTCCAAATCACATGCATTTATTTTCATGGGAGTGACTAAGGCTCTAGTGTAATGAAAAAGCAAGTTTTCTCAAGGATTGGTCACCTGAAAGGGCTAGTTTCCTCCTGGAGGTTTTGTAGCATTTGTGGAAGGTCATATTGGCCTTGTCATGTTGGTTCCACTTCCTTAACTATACTTGGGGCATTGAATCATATTATAGTAACTCTTCATCACATGTTTACCCCAGTGGACCGATTATCTTGGGTAAATGTGGGAGGAGGGTGTTACATAGATCCAGAGACAAAGTTACTGATAGCCATAACTAAGCCATTCCAAGTTTCTAGCAATGAGTAGAGAAATAATAGAGCCCTATCTTCATCATCAAAATTTACCCCTATGGAACTTAACTGACTGGTAACCATGTTAAATTCATTTAAATGATTAGCAACATATCCGCCTTCTGACATCTTCATATTAAATAGAATCTTCATAAGAAATACCTTATATAAGGCCAAGTGTTTTTCATATAATTTGGCCAATGTCGTCATTAAACCTTCCGTTGTCATTTCCTTTGAAATGTTAAATGCCATCGACACTGCCAGGAACAGTCGTATTGTTCCTAGTTCCTTTCTATTGAGAATATCCCATTCTGTATTCATCATACTCAACGACTTTTTTGATTTTCCACTCAATACTAGGTACAGATATTTTTGATACAGACAATATTCCATCTCCATTTTCCACAACTATTAGTTTTGGCCATTAAATTTCTCAACCCTAAACCTACCATCTTCTACCATTGCTCCAACTTGAACCGAGAACACTTTTGTTACACGTCATTTTTTCACCATTAAACAAATGATCGTCAATCTGGATCTTTTGCTATCCATTAAAGTGTTCCAAAGCATTCCCTTGCAAGGCTAGAAGCTAAACAATCCCAAATACAATGAGAATTTTGGATTACATTGTCCAAAAACCTATTTTCAAGTACATGTGTGGTTTCCTATCTAGCTTATACACATACATAGATTTTACCATTAAAGTAAGCACAAATTTGCACTCTGTCTTCCACTATCAACTGTGTACATGACTCAACGAAAGTAAAAATAAAAATAAAAAAGTAAATTCTAAAAGATTTCTTGAGCAAATATTTCCCAACTAAAAGCTTCAAGATTGTGTTTACTCAATCCTAATCCTTTGTTCATAGATATATTTCCCTCTCTTTATGGATCCCTAATCCCTCCTTTTGAGGATCTCATCCCTTCAGAAGAGGATCTCAAACCTCCTCCTCTTGGCCTATAAATCAAACACAGACCAGAGGGTTAGGGAGGACTACTGAAGGTAAACTTATGCTACTAAAATAGGACTATAAGGCTTGTCATCTAAGGATAATATTGGAAACCATTGGAATGGATTGTGAAATCAAGGAAATCAAGTTGTAAGCTTGTTCTCCTTTGAGTTCAATACAAAGCAATTTTTATTTCCTAATTGTGTCTATTTTGATGTTATTTGCGAGATTCCTTGATTACTCACATGGTTATAATTGACTACTGATTCAACTATATGTTGTATGTTAAGTTAGGAACTTCATCTACTTTGATTTGATATGTGAGATGTTTTGATACCTTTGAATGTTTTTTTCTATGCAAGTCTCTTTTGGGGCATTATGGAGAATTTGTAGAAATCATTGGGAAAGCCTCTAAGGCATTTAGGAAATATGGTTGTCGAAAGCACTGAAAGGAATTTTATAAGAACTTTAGTAATAGGTAAGTGATTCTTCACGTACTACATGTTTCATGTTTCCGTTATAGGCTAAGGAAAAGTAGCAATTATTTTGATGTTTGTTACTAGGATTTTTTGGAAATCTAGGGAGGTTCTTCTTATCCACAAGAAGGATTATTCCACTATAACAAATTTTCTACCATAGTGGAGAACGTCTCACTCTTCATCATCTCCTTGTTTTAACGTTTTAACGTTTTCTCATAGCCTTATATGAGTGTTTGAAAGATATTAAAAGTTTGGATTTTGTGAATTGTTTGGTTTCATTTTTATTTTTTCTAAAATTTTCTTAGACTGTGCATTTTATCTTTAACAACAGTGTATATCTGTGCATTGAGCCTTTAGCAACAGTGCATATGTTCGCTGGATTAAATTGTTTTCATCCATACATACCTAAAAGAGTTTAAAATTTGAGTTTTCTTTTCATTGAGTCCACAAACTTTTGTTTTTGATGCTTCATGACACTTTTTTGCATCTTCCGAAAGTCTCTTTCAATTCGATTGAGCATTGTGAAAGAGTCTTCTTGAAAAATTCTTGTTTTCATGAATTAGGGTAAAGGCTTCGTTTGATTTTTTGTAGATCTATCAAAATAAGGATTGGTTGTTCTTGATTTTCTATGTTCATGTCTTTATTCTCTCAAATAAATCGGATTTAGTGTTTATTTTACTTGTTTGTGAAAATTTATTTCGTTAATGAAAAGTAATTTTTTCAAGAATAAGTATTTTTTATGAAAGTGATTCTTTTGTTGAACTTGAAATGAAAATTTATCCTTCTTTTAGTGTTGAATTTTTTAAAAATTGTACTTTAGACAACATTAAATTCATAGCATTCATTTCAAGAAATTCATTTTTAAGGATTTGATTGGTTTCCTTATGCATTTTGAAAATTTTGAGTGATTGTATGTTAAAGGAAAGTTTCATTATTTTTGGTTTAATGTGCGATGTGAAATATTAAAGGTTAATTTCTGCATTTGGGTCATTCAAAACTGAAAATTTGCATTCATGAATAGGGATATGGTGAAATTATGATTTTTTTTTTCATTTTCTTTTAAAATTTGAAAACACTCTCTCTTTACCATAATTAGAAATGCATCAAAAGGGAAATATCAGAATATCATGTTAGATTACATTAAAGTTTTGGGTCAAGTCATAACACTGTTATAGCTCCAAATCTCACTATTATGGTTTGTGATGTTGCACTCATGGCCTAGGGCAACCCCTCCTTCCAGACCTGGTCCAAAATTTAAAAAACAATGTTTTATCCCTTATA
>APFE030412124.1:0-16092 GCA_000404065.3 Pinus taeda | reverse complement strand
TTTTGACTATAAAATGATTTATTGGTTTTATTATAGCTATTGTGACCATATAGTTAAATGGATTGAAAATTTCTATGGCCATCACTCTTTGATGAGAATAAAAACACTAACCCCATTATACATATTGCATTAACCAGATTAAAAAATTCATAAAAGTTAGAGCGGGAAAATGTTACATTAAATAAGGGTTACGTTTAATTTTTTACTTTGCTTTGTTTAAAATTTAAAGGTAAATTATTTTGGTTCATATTATTTTCATTTAAGGGGTGGTTTATTTTTAGTGAATGTAATTTATATTTTGTTTTTTAATTGGTAGTGGTGGTGGTGGTTGTGGCGGATGAAGAGGAGGAGGATGTGGTGGTGATTGTTGTGGTGGAGGTGGAGGAGGAGGAGGAGGGGGTGAAGGCAGTTGAGCAGGAGGTGGATATGGTGGTGGAGGTGGAGGTGTAGGAGGAGGTGAAGGAGGTGGTGGTGGTGGAGGAGGAGGCGGAGGTGGAGGATGAGGAGTAGGAGGAGGTAGAGGCTGAGGTCATGGAGGAGGCACACGTGGAGGAGGAGGAGAAGGAGGAGGAGGAGGGGGTCCTCTTGGAGGAGGAGGTAGACATGGACATGAAGGAGGAGGAGAAGTAGGAATTGGAGGAGGAGGAGGTGGTGGTGGAGGTGGAGAAGTAGGAGGAGGAGGTGGAGGTGGATGTGGGGGTGGAGGTGGAGGTGGATGTGGGGGTGGAGGTGGAGGTGGTGGAGGTATAGGTGGATGTGGAGTAGGAGGTGGTTGGGGTATAGGTGGATGTGGAGGAGGAGGAGGAGGATGAGAAGGGTGTGGAGGAGGAGGAGGTGGAGGTGGAAGTGGTGGTGGAGGAAGAGTGGAGGAGTAGGTGGATGTCATGTTGGAGTTCGAGGTTGAGGAGGGGTTGAAGGTTTACATGGAGGATTAGGTGGAGGAGGAGGAGGAGGAGGAAAGGACGGAGGAGGAGATGGTGGTGGAGTGAGGTGGAGGTGAGGAGGAGAAGGAGGAGTAGGGGAGAGGGGGTGGAGGAAGTGGAGGTGGAGTTTGTAGGTGGTGGTGAATAGGAGTTAGAGGTGGACGGAGGAGGAGGGAGGGCAGACTGAAGGTGGAGGAGGAGGAGGAGGTGGTAGTGGAGGTGGTGGTAGATGAGGAGGTGGAGGAGGAGGTGCATGAGGAGGAGGTAGAGGCAGAGGTCGTGTAGGAGGCAGAGGCAGAGGAGGTGGAGGAGGAGGTGGAGATATAGGAGGAGGTAGAGGCAGAGGTGGTGGAGGTGGTAGAAGTGGAGGTGGTGGAGGAGGTAGAGGTGGAGGTGTTGGAGGAGGTGGACAAGGAGGTGGGGGAAGAGGAGGTGGAGGAGGAGGAGGAGGTGGTGGTGGTGGTGGTGGAGAAAGAGGAGGAGGAGGATCTGATCGTTGAGGACGTGGTGGAAGACAAGGAGGAGGAGGAGGAAGAGGTGGAGGTGGAGGTGGAGATATGCATGTTAATTTAAGATTCATGTATTAAATTCAAATATTAGATTTTCACTCTCTTCTCCACTGCTGGAAATGAAAGATACAGTCTCATGAATCCTGAACATATCTCTTCACATACATAAAATCCTACTATTAAATGATAAGTAATTCATTTAGGAATATTTCCTCTATTCACAAATATAGTGATTCAAGTACATCAAATTTCTTTTACGTTTAGGTATGATATATTCGACAAGAATTTGAAGCATTTATGAAGATAAAAACTTTGTGTTTATTTTGTATAAAACTTTTGTTAGTCCCTTAAACACTTATAGTTCTAGTTTTGTTGTTCAATGAACCGTTTGTTTGGGAATGACTGGTTTCATCTAATTATCATTGATTTCAGAAGTGTTGGTTAAAGTTAACGTTGCTTCTTGAATAAGGGGCCTTATGTTCCTGTTTTCTTATCTTTACATGAGAAACATAGGATATTAGGAATCATATATGGATTTTTTTATTCTTAGCTATTCCAAATTTTTTGTGTAATTATTATTAATTTTTTGTATATCTAATGGTTTAAGGAAAAAAAAAAAGTCCAGATCACTTTTTGGCATGACCTGAGCTTCTTTCCTTTTTAGAGAATACACAATTTATCTTGTATTTTGTTTCAAAATATTTATTAGGATAGGGAAATATGTTATACTTTGCTATTTGTATGGAATAATGACCTATGATATAGGTTTCTATGTGTTCATTGTAGGGGACCTATTTTCATGGGAACAAAATTCCTTTAATGAAATTATAATTTTGAGGGAAAGGGTAAAGGAGAAACACATATAATTAGTGGAGGAGGAGAGATTTATTAGTGTATTATCATTTTTGAAGTTGAACATTTTTCTTTGTGGGTTATATTTTTGAACTCGAAAATTGTGGCTTTACAATAAGTTTGTGTTAATTAATTTTTTTATCATATAAGATATTAAATTTCATTAAATATTTTGTCTTTTACTCAATCTCATTGTGCATTTTGTGTAATTTCAAAAAATTGTGTATTGATCAACAATTATTAGAGTTTTGATTGAAGAAGAAAACACAATAGTTATTATAATAGTTACAGACCAAGGAGTTGAAAAAAATTATAGATGGTGATGAATCACCAAATTCTAATGATGTTGGTTTATTGGAAACGAAGTAATTGGATAATTATTTTTCTATTAGAGAATCAATGCATAAGAAGGAAAAATAAATTGATGTAAATATTAAATGAGGGATTCACTAATAATTTACAAGATTTTATAATTATGTGAATGATTCACTAATATTTTACAATTCATTGAATGATGCACAAATATTTTACAATATTTTATATTTTAGTAAAATATTCCAAAAAAATCAATATATACTTACTGTAGTGTAGTAGACAATGACCATTGGTTACTAGTAGAAAGAAAAACAAGAAATCACATGAAGATAAAGAACATAGGAATAGAAGAAGTGAAATGATACAACAAAGAAGCAACAAAGTGTTACTTTATATTATATTCTCTTGAGAAGACAATCACAAAAGATACAATGATGCATACATTTCCATATTATATATATATAACTTATAAAATATAATATATATATACTATATATATATATATATATATATGATGATGATGTGATGTGATGGTGTTGGTGGTTAACGTCCACTGAGACCAAACATTGGTCTATCGACTAAGAGAACAAATTATTATTTTGATTTAAGATTTTATTCCTATGCTCAAAAAGCTTGGAGAGAAGCCTCCCGAGCTCACTATAATTTTGACATTTTTAGAGGCTAGGAAGGTCAGTATTGTAACAAAGATTGTAAAACTAAGATCTAATGTGGTTGTACGTAGGGCACTCTAAGAGGAAGTGGTTTTCATCCTCGATGTTCCTAATCTCACATATATGGCAAATCCTTTCCATCCATGGTGTTTTAGGAGCTTCCCAACAACCCGTTTCACTATGGAGGTCATGAGAGTTCATTCTAATATTTTCTATATTAATTTTCTTCTTTGAGCTAGTTAAAATAGAGGGATACTTTTGATCTTCTAGGGTGGGGTTGATGACCTTATTATAATAACTTAATTTTCTTTTAACCGCTAAATCTTTCTCACACCACATGTATTTTTTAACTTAGAAGTAACAATATCTTTAATGTTATTAATGTTCTTCAATGCATCATTGTCGTTGATATCCCAATAGTTTAACAAAGCCCTTGTGTCTTTATGCCACCCGTGATTGAGCCTTAGGTGGTTTTGGCTGGAATTTAAAGCTAGCTTAGGAATTCTATGATCATCTATGTTATTGATTTTATGCTTGAACAACAGAAACCTAATCATAGCTAGGCTCTCAATAGGGGAAAGACCTGCTTCTATAAGGATAATAGGATAGGGTGTATTAATTTTAATTTTCAGGTTATAAGTTATAAAACGCTTCTGGATTTTCTCAATCTTTCTCCATGATTCTTTGGAGATGATGCAACCCCAAACCTCACAGCAATATAAGATAACAGGAGTGACTAAATTTTCAAAGAGGAGCTCATTTTTATCCCAAATTACGAGGTTTTTTGTTTTACAATTATTTTCAAGACCAAAATAAGCTTTCCACCCCCAATTAATCCTTTTCCCAATGCTATGGTTCCAGTTAAGATTGTGATGAATATCGATTCCTAGGCACTTGTAAGAATTCACTTCCTCCAAGTTATTATTGTCATACATAAAATTAGCGTAAGTGTCCTTCTTTGATTTGATAATCATAACTTTTGTTTTGTTAGTGTTAACAGTCATACCCATGGTAGAGCAGAAATCCTTAAGAAGCCTAAGTTGCTTATCAAGATCAGATGGGCACCTTGTGAAAAGAAAAATATCATGAGCATAAAGAAGAAGGATGATGACTATCTGAGCTAAGATTGTGCCATCACATCCTGCTTCCTCTAAATAGCTTTCGAGATTAATGATGTAAATGCCAAATAGTGTAGGGGGAGGGGGAACCTTGTTTAACTCTGATGTTACACTTAATATCTTTAGACCACCCCTCATTTCTCTTTAGCTTGGAAATTACATTATCATATAAGCTTATAGTGCTAGCTCTCAACTCGAGAGTAACCTTTAGCTCTTCTAATCTATTCCAAAGGTTGTATCTAGGAACCATATCAAAATCCTTTCTAAAGTCCACAAAGCAACAAAATAAATTGGATTTATCATTATGGCATTCCCTCATAATGATTCTAAGCGTAATGAGGTGGTCTTTTGTTGAGTGATGCCTTTTGAAACCTGCTTGGCCTGTAGTCCGCTTACCTTCACTTTGAAGCCATATGCTTGACTTCCTTTCCAAAATACTACTATATAACTTGGCTAAGGGAGGGCTGATCATAATTGTCTAATAATTAGAGGGGTTTTTTTTATCCCCACTTTTAAAAATAAGCATAATGAGGCTCTCTTCGGGGAACCCTTTCTTGATTTCTTGATTGAAAAGCTTGTGGATGTGGGGTATGAGGACAGGACCTCCAATTTTTAAGATTTTTGCCTCGTAACCTTCAATGTCCTTAGATTTCCCATTAGCGAGGTGATTAACCCCAAATTTAATGTCTTCTAAAGAGAAAAATACTTTTGTTGTGAGCATGGTTTCAAAATTATCCACGACATTTGGAGATTCATAAAGCTTTTTAAGATAGGAATTCCAATTGTGAAGAGCAATTTTATTATTATATTTAGTCTTCCTAGTCAAAATCTGCCTCCAAAATTTCTTAGGAGCTACCTTAAAGAGGTGTAAGAGATTCTTCTGTCATTGACGAATGCGCTACCTCTTTTTCCTTTTAGTTAGGGCTTTGTATATTTTTATCTTGACCATTTTAAGAGATCCATCAACAACTTCCTTAATTACTCTCCTCGCACTTTTACAATCTTTGTCATACCATCGATTGGTTTTGTTATTTCTTTTATTATTTGAAACTTCGATTGAGAACTTGTTAATAGAATATGAGAGGGTTGTAGTAGAATTATGATCGAGGTCCTTTATATTGTATATACTAGATAAAGGAAGAAAATTAGTTTTTAATTCATTTAGAAAGATATCATTTTTATTTCTATCAGATATTAAGTTCTTTTGGCTGTAAGTATTATTTTCTATGGGAACTGTATGCATGAAAAAATTGAGAGTTATAAGTAAACAACTATGATCAAAGTTAGGTTTATGGTCATTTAAGAGGTCAAAATTTATTATGTCATTGTATAATGGGAGATCAAAAATCACATAGTCTACCACGCTGCTACCAAGTCCATTGATGTTGGTCATCTTACTGGAGTTGGGTCACTTCTTTAGATTGTTGCAAATTATGAGATCCTAAGCACTATAGAGCTTGACTAGCTCCGGCCCAAATAAATTTTTCCCGAGGTCTTCAGAGCTCCTTTTGTACCTACTAGCCAGAGTAGGTCTTCATCTAGCCAAAGAGGATTCAGGTTGGAATGATTGCTTAGAATAATAAATGGGTTGTTTGAAGTTCACGCCTTAAAGTCACTTATTAAAAGGATATTACCGTCGTTCCTTAGGCTAGAAATATCATTCTCTAAACCATTGTAAGGGTTAGTTTTATGTAGATTCTTCTTCTTATAGCAGTTAGAATTGATGGGGGGAAAATGACGTATTGCTATGTAGGAATTTTTATTATTAATGTCACTGATCTCTATCCAACTATATTGGTTATGAGGGTAATTTTTATAAATTCTAGCATGGGGGGAGATGTTCTTCTTAATGTAACATGTTATAGATCTAACCCAGAAACATATGAAAATATAAATAAACCCAAGAATAACAAGATTGAAATATATAAAAATGATTCACTTTATTTATCACACCCTGAAGGTAGGGTAACACCATACATTCACTCCTTAAGGAAGGAGAACACTCCACAAGACATATGCATGTTCATACAATCATCCTTGACTCCTTCACGTGGAGTCTCTAGCCTATATATAGGCCTCATACATACAATACCATGGATCATTACCATGGTTGTCTCATACCATCGACTAATACCATGGGCCCATTACATTATTACTAACTACTTGTGGTCCCTTACATGATATGCGTTAACCACCTTATTTATGACTATGGCCCATCCCATTATTGCATTATTACCTTGGGTACCTCCCTTGGTACCCCATATTATCCCCCCTATGTATATAAAATTCCACCCCCCTAAGCATGTTTCGTCCCCGAAACATGGGAATACCACAAATAATAAGATCTACTCAAAAGAGTATTCCACTGGTACCATCCATGTGCATCTAGCCATCGAAGAGAAAGGTGAACCCTCGGTCTCACTGGTGCCTTGCTCACTTGAGATGGAAGTTGATTGTGGTAGCTCTTCTGTGTAGATGTGTAGTAGGTGGATCTTCACTCCTCTCTATCTATCCTGCGGGGGTTGTTGTTCGTGTGGCTAATTGGTTTCCATCATGATGGTTGTCTTGAGGGGTGAAGTGGGTGATGATATGTTGAAGTTTTAACCCACGGTGTATTTTTCTTTAATTCACCACTTAATGGAGCCTGACTATTATGTTGTGGTGCCTGCTGTGGTGTCTTATCTTCCAATATTACTTCATCCACTAAGCCCTCCTCCAATATATCAGCACCTGTAACCTTTTCTGCTTCAGCCTCTATTTGTGTTTGATTGTCTATCATCACTCGCTCATCATCTAATATGTCAGACCCTAGAACATCTTCTGCTTCAGCCTCCTTGGACTCTACCTGTTTATTAATGGAAATATCCTGTAATGTAATTTTGTTCTTTTTATACCAGAGCTTCAGGAATTTCTTCTATACATTAATATTGATAGTACCCACTAATTCCATCCAAGGGTATCCCAAAACAACATCTATATTATCCATATCTGAAGCATAAAAATCACTATGCAACACATACTTATCCATAGAAATATTCAAATCGTTGTACACTTGAACATTCTCATCATCAACTTGTGTATTTTCAATGTGTTTGTTGGAACTTGCAATTTTTTTGCCAAATTAACATTGATGAAATTATGCTTGCAACTAGGATTTATAGAAACAATGATCTTCTCTTTCTGAATCAATCCATTAAACTGCAATAAGGAGATACCAGCAAAAATAACCCTTTAGGTTCCTTGGTTTCCTTTTTTTTTCTAGCACAATACCATTTGTCCATATAGAGTTTTTCAAATTCTTCATCCGACAAGTCGTCCAACTGTTTGATTCCTAGTGAGTTCCACCATCTGTCAGCCTCCTCTTGCAAATTAAACCGTACTATAGCCTTCCAAAATACCCCATATTTGAACCTTATTGTTTGTATGAATTCTTCAATAGTAGGACCATTATCTTTTCCTTGGAGAAAATTAGAAATTGTCACAGTTCCATTAATATTGCTCAGAATCCCTATTATGACCTATTTTCAGAAACGGAACAATCATTCGGCATCTACCCATGTGATAGAAATCTTGATCCAGACTCTAGAATTTCAGATCTATGCTACCACACTCCCGCCATCACCTAAATTGTCTACAACCCCACTGGTTTTTAAATCAGCGATATCTCCTTCATTCGGACTCTGATTCAACCAATTGTTTTTTTGAAATCGGATATTTTTTGACAAACAATACAAATCTGCAATTATATTTTGCAAATCTTGCACCAAAACCTACAGATCTTATCTGCAAACTTGCCACCCTCAAAATCCTGCAAAAAATTAAAATAATTTCTCCACTTTTGTGCCCAAGAAAGTGCTCTCATACCAATTGTTATAGATCTAACCCAGAAACATATGAAAATATAAATAAGCCCAAGAATAACAAGTTTGAAATAGATATAAATGATTCACCTTATTGATCACACCCTTAAGGTAGGGTAACACCATACATTCACTCCTTAAGGAAGGAGAACACTCCCCAAACCATATGCTTGTTCATACAATCATGCTTGACTCCTTCACGTGGAGTATCTAGCCTCTATATAGGACTCATACATACAATACCATGGATCATTACCATGGTTCCCTCATACCATCGACTAATACCATGGGCCCATTACATTATTACTAACTACTTGTGGTCCCTTACATGATATGGGTTAACCACCTTATTTATTACTATGGCCCATCCCATTATTACATTATTACCTTGGGTACCTCCCTTGGTACCCCATATTATCCCCCCTAGGTATATAACATAAACAAATATTCCCCCAATGCCTCTACGGGAGGATTTCTTGTTCCAGGTAGACCATAGCATATAACCATCTCTGTTAGGGACCTTAGATTCTTCATGCTCCCAAGTTTCAACAAGCAAAATAATATCAACATCATTTGAAATCCAGCATAGCTTGGGGGCTTTTTCTCCATGGGAATCCCTGATAGTTCCAAGAAAGGATCCAGAGCATGTTTAATTGCTACTGATTACTATATTTTTGGTTTCTATCTTGATTTTCTATTTCTGATTATTGCCCATTTTCCTTCCTCTCTAGCTTCTTTTACCTTTTGAACATCCTTTCTTAATTCTGCTTGATCTTCTGGAATGATATATTCATTTATGAATATTCTCATTCCTTTTAGACTTGAGGTTTTACTATGTATGCCGTACTTATGATCAGTGGAGATCACCTTTATGCGGATTAGTCTTCCTTTATTCTTGGTTAATTTCCCCAATCTTGTTGCTTCTGTGAGACACACTCTTTCAATTTGTAAGATATTATGTAATTCTTTCTGGGCTAAGGCTAAAGTATCCTCATCTACTTCCTCTTTTAAACCAAAGATTATAAAGTTCAAGGCCCTTTTGTTACGTTCGTGGTCTAATTTTATTAATTTTTTCACTTCATCTTTAATTGGTTTGATATCTAACTTATCTACCACATTATTTAGGATGAGGCGGCTATTAAAATTTTCTTCTAGTTCTTTAATCTTGTCTTTCATTTTAAGACTCTCTAAAGTATCAACATCTCCTTGCTGGGATGGTTGGTTAGTATCTTGGTTTTGTTTTCCTATAACCTACAATCTAGTCTCCATTGCCTCCATTTTATTCTCGAGTACTTCTATTTTATTTTCTATTTGATTTTCGATCGTGTCTTCAAGAGATGAAAATTTATTTTCCAGCATGGCTTCTAACTATTTTTGTAGCTTGGCTTCTCTTTCTTCTCTACGTTTCTCTAAAGACTCTATATACTCGTAAACAAATTGGAGAGTAACTATGCTAGGTCTACCCTTGGTAATATTTGGTAATTGTGGTGAAATATTCATACATGAAATTATATGAGAAAATATGTATTAGAAAGATAAAATTATAAGGAATGTGTGCACCTGATATTAGCAAACATGACTACAGATCACCCATGCCCACAACAGCCCATAAACCAAAGATGCAGGCCTCAAAACCTGCGTTTAAATGTCGAAGAATTTATGCAAGCCTCAGAACTGATCACCGAAGATGTGAGCCTTATGGTCTTATATCATAGAGGAAGTGTATATATAAAGTATGTGTTTAACTCTTTCACCGAGCCTCAGAACTCTTTCACCGAAGAATATATGCAAAAATAATGCGAGGAAGTTTATATATAAAGTATGTGCTTAACTCTTTCACTAAGCTTTAGAACTCTTTCACTAAAGAATATATGTGAAGAATGTGAGGAAGTGTATATATAAAGTATGTGTTTAACTCTTTCACCGAAGAATATATGCGAAGAATGTGAGGAAGTGGATATATAAAGTATGTCTTTAACTCTTTTACTGAGCCTTAGAACTCTTTCACCGAGCCTCAGAGCTCTTTCACCGAAGAATATATGTGAAGAATTTGAGGAGTTGTATATGTAAAGTACATGTAAGACTTTCACCGAGCTTCAAAACTCTTTCACCGAAGAATATATGTGAAGAATGTGAGGAAGTGTATATATAAAGTATGTGTTTAACTCTTTCACAGAGCCTCAGAACTCTTTCACCGAAGAATATATGTGAAGGATGCAAGGATGTGTGTATATAGAGTACGAGTTTCACTCTTTCACCGAGCCTCAAAACACTTTCACCGAAGAAGATATGTGAAGAATATATAGAGTACATGTTTAACTCTTTCACCGAGCCTCAGAACTCTTTCACTGAAGAATATATGTGAAGAATATATAAAGTACGTGTTTAACTCTTTCACCAAGCCTCATAACTCTTTCACTGAAGTAATATATAGAGTATGTGTTTAACCTATAATTCGAGATAGTCAGAATAATTTAAGTCAAAACTAATTTAACCTATCTAACTTAGAAACTTGACTCGACTAGAGAGTTGATCAACATTATAATATCAATTGTAGAATTGTTTGGGATGGTCAACTAAGTTGACAAGTCCCTCCAACATCTCCCCTACTCTTAATTAATTCTTTGTGACAAAGGATGGGAAGATTTGGAGTCTTACAAAATTTGTACAAAATTTGATACACCATAAATTAAAAGATGTAAATCCTTATAATGAAATAAAAGTTAATTCAGAAGGGTGGTTGGCTAATTAGAAGATCTAGTTTCGTGGTCAACTAGAACTTCTTGAATTACATCTGCAAGATTTAGAATGTGAATTCCTCTTCTTTTCCCTTCCTTGGCTGACTGATTGGAACGTTCAATTTCAAATTCCTGAGTGTGATGTTGTTTTTTAGAAGAGAAGCCAAATCCTAAAAGCTTAGCTCAAAGAAATTGAACTTATTTCATGGGGATGAGGATCAAGATGATTGTGCTATTGCAAGTGCCGGTGTTGAAGTCATAGGGAATGTTTTTCGATAAGTATTTGGTTCAAGAACTTGAATATCTTACCTCCTCTAAAACATTGTCTCTACTCTTGTTGTAGTTGGGATTAATATTTCTCTCCTCTAAAACCTAATTCTCATGGTTAGACTTTGTTCGAGGTTGAGTTACTTGTCGGGAGTGCAATTCTAAAATTAGAAATTATTGAGTTTATGTCCGATCGCATGTGGGTGACGAATATATTAGGAAAATATTAAAAACATTGAGCTCTGTTCTATAATAGTTTTTCTAACTCTTCCTTTTCTGTGGAAAATTCTTAATGATCCTTTTATATTGGAGTGGATGTTTTTTCATTCCCTTGAACTATCACTTTATCTTGTAATTTATTTACATCAAGAGTTATTTTCTTACTATGGTCGACCAATTGTTGTACAAACTATTGCATTTCAATAAGTGGATTATCAATTCTGCTTGGAAAATTATAACATTTTAAAATACATTTTTGTAACATCTTTAAGTGTTTATTAAAAGCCTTTAATAAAATGTTATAACCCTAAACCCTCAACCGTAACAGTTTTATAAAATTTTAATAAGAGTTTTGTAACTTTTATTTAAGTGTTATAAACCCTAAACCCTAAACGCTAAACATTAAACCCTAAACCCCAAACCTCAAACCCTAAACCCTAAAACCTAAGCCCTTAACCCCCAACCTTAAACCTTAAACCCTAATCATTTATTACCATTTTAAAAAGTGTTTTGTAACCTTTTCTAAGTGTTTTTTAAAGGCACTTAATAAATTTTTATAAACCCTAAACCCTAAACAATAAACCATAAACCCTATAAACTAAACCGTAAACCCTAAGCATTTTATAAAATTCTTAAAAGGGTTTTGTAACTGTTATTTAAGTGCTTATTAAAAGAATTCACTATTTTTTTATAAACCTTAAATCGTACACCCTAAAACCTAAACCCCAAAACCAAAACCCTAAACCTTAAACCCTAATCCATAAAACCTAAACCATAAAACCTAAACCCTAAAGCCACCAACAGAAACCCTCAACCCCAAAACCAAAACCCTAAACCCTAAACCCCAATCCCTTAACCGTAAACCCTAGACTCTAACCATTTTATAAAATTTTAAGAATTATCTTGTAACTTTTATTTAAGTGTTTATTAAAAGCATTTACTAAAATGTTGTATACCCTAAATAATAAACCCTAAACCTAAACCCTAAACCTTAAATCCCAAAACCTAAACCCTAAACCCTAATCATTTCTTAGCATTTTAAAAAGTATTATGAAACTTTTATTGAAGTGTTTATTAAAATAATTTACTAAATTCTTATAAAACCTAAACCCTAAATCATAAACCCTAAACCCTAAACCCTAAACCTTAAACCCTAAACCCCAAATTGTGATCATTAAAACCTAGACCCTAAGCATTTTATAACATTTTAAAAAGTGTTTTGTAATTTTTATTTCAGTATTTATTAAAAGAATTTACTAAATTGTTATAAACCCTCAACCCTAAACTCTAAAACCTAAACCCTAAACCCCAAACACTAAACCCTAGTAATTTTATAACATTTTAAAAAACATATTGTAACTTCTATTTAAGAATTTATTAAAATCATTTACTAAAGTGTTATAAACCCTAAACCCTAAACCCTAAGCACCAAACCCAAAACCATAAACCCTAAACTCTATACCCTAAGAATTTTATAACATCTTAAAAAAATTTCTAACTTTTATTTAAGTGTTTACTAAGAGGATTTACTAAACCCTAAACTAAAACCCTAAACTAGAAAACCTAAACCCTAAACACTAAACCCTAAGCCTTTTATAACATTTCAAAAATAATTTTCTAACTTTTAGTTAAGTTTTTATTAAAATAATTTACTGAAGTGTTATAAACCGTAAACCGTAAACCGTAAACCCCAAACCCTAGAACCTATACCTTATACCCTAAAACCTAAACCCTAAGCATTTCATAACTTTTTAAAAAGTGTTTTGTAACTTTGTTTACATGTTTATTAAAAGAATTTACTAAAGTGTTATAAACTTTAAACCGTAATCCCTAAAACCTAAACCCTAATTAATTTATAACATTTTAAATAGTCTTTTGTAACTTTTATTTAAGTGTATATTAAAATCCATTTAGTATATTTTTATAAACCCTAAACCGTAAATGCTAAAGCCTAAGAATTTAATAACATTTTAGAAACTATTTGTAACTTTTATTTAAGTGCCTATTAAAAGAATTTACTAAAATGCTATAAACCCTAAATCCTAACCCCTCAACCCCAAACCCTAATCCCTAAACCAAAAACCCTAAGAATTTTACTAGTATCTATAATAAGTGAAGACCACACCTCGGTATATAAGTGTAGGATAGAGATAACCATAAACCCTAAACCCTAAGCCCTAAAACCCAAACCCTAAACCCCAAATCCTAAACACTAAAACCTAAGCATTTTATAACATTTTAAAAAGTGTTTTCTAATTTTTATTTAAGTGTTTATTTAAACAATTACTAAGGTGTTATAAACCCGAAACCATAAACCCTAAACCCTAAACCAAAAATCTGAATACTTAAACACTAAGAATTTTATAAAGTGTTATAAAACCTAAACCATAAACCCTAATCACTAAAACCTAAACCACAAACGCTTAACCTGAAACCCTAAACCCCAAACCCTAAATCCTAAACCCTAAATTGTAAACCCTTAACCCTAAACGCTAAGAATTTTATAGCAAATTTAGCAATATTTTGTAACTTTTATTTAAGTGTTTACTAAAAACATTTACTAAAGTGCTATAAACCCTAAACCCTAAACTGTCAACCGTAAACCCCTAACCCTAAACGCTAAACTATAAATGCTAAACCCTAAGTAATTTTATACATTTTAAAGAGTTTTTTGTAACTTTTATTTAAATATTTTAAAGATTTACTATGTGTTATAATCCCTAAAACCCTAAATCGTAGGACTATAAAACCCTAAACCCTAAAAACCCTCAACATTTTTATTAGCATTTTCAAAATAGTTTTGTAACTTTTATTCACAATTATTTAAAAGAATTTACTAAAGCGTTATAAACCTTAAAGCCTAAAACCTAAACCCTAAACCCTAAACCACAAAACCTACCCTAAACCTTAAGAATTTTATGAACATTAAACACTCTACCCTAAACCCTAAACCCCAAACCATAAGCCCTACACCCTAAACCCCAAACCCTAAACCCTAAACCGTAAATGTGAAACATTTTATAACATTTTAGAAAGTGATTTGAAAATTTTATTTAAGATTTTACTAAAAGCTTTTACGGAAGTGTTAGAAACCGCTAATTCACAAACCTAAACCCTATACCCTAAACCCGAAACAATAAACCTCAAACCCCTAACTCTAAACCATAAATACTAAGCATTTTATAACATTTTAAAAAGTAGTGTGTCACTTTTATTAAAGTGTTTATTAAAAGCATTTACACAAGTGTTATAAACTCTAAAGCGTAAATTTTAAACCTGAAACCCCAAACCCTAAATCCTAAGCATTTTATAACATTTCGAAAATTGTTTTGTAACTTTTATTTAAGTGTTTATTAAAAGCATTTACTAATGTATTATAAACCATAAAACCTAAAAACCAAAATCAAAACCCAAAACCCAAAACCCTAAGAATTTTATCATAGTTTAAAAAGCGTTTGGAACTTTTATTTAAGACTTTATTAAAAGAATTTACTAAGGCATTATAAACCCTAGACCCTAAATGCAAGAGGCCAAACCGCAAACACTAAACCCTAAGAATTTTATATCATTTAAAAAGGAATTTCATAACTTTTATTTAAGTCTTGATTAAGACCATTTACTAAAGTCTTATAAACCATAAACCTTAAATGCTAAACCACCTTAATGACAAACCCTAAACACTAAACCCTAATCCCTAATCATTTTAGAACATTGTAAAAATCATTTTGTAACTTTTTATTATAGTGTTTAAAAAATAATTTACCAAAGGCATTATTAAACCCTAAAACGCTAACCCTAAACTCTAAACCCCAAACTAAAACCCTAAACTGTAAAACCTTAAATATCCAAACTCTAAGGGATATTATAGCATTTTAAAAAGTGTTTTGTAACTTTTATTTAAGTGTTTATTAAAATCATTTAGTGAACCCTTTTAAACCCTAAACCTGAAACCCTAATCCCCAAACCCTAAACCCCAAGCATTTTACAACAGCTTAAAAATATTTTTTAAGTTTTATTTAAGTGTTCATTAAAAGAATTTACTAAATCCTTATAAACCATAAACCTTAAAACATGAACCCTAAACTCCAAACCCCAAACCCCAAACCCTAAATACTAATCATTTTATAACATCTTAAAAAGTGTATTGTAAATTTCATTTAAGTGTTTATTAAAAGCATTTTCTAAAGTGCTATAAACCCTAAACCCTAGACCCTAAAACCTAAACCCAAAACCCAAAACCCAAAACGCTAACTATTTTATAGCATTTCGGGAAGTGTTTTGTAACTTTTATGTAACTTTTTCTTAAAATAATTCACTCTATTGTTATAAACCCTAAAACCTAACACATGACCCATAAACCCCAAACCCTAAACCCTATACACTAAACCCTATGTATTTTATAACATTTTAAAAAGATTTTTCTAAATTTTATTTAGGTGGTTATCAAAAGCATTTACTAAAGTGTTATAAACCCTAAGACATAAACCCTAACCATTTTACAACATTTTAAAAAGTGTTTTGTAACATTTATTTAAGTGTTTATTAAAATAATTTACTAAAGTGCTATATAAAGTTAAAAATTAATTGAAAATTAGTAGTATAAGGCATATAGGTTCAACT
>APFE030412123.1:3589-28852 GCA_000404065.3 Pinus taeda | reverse complement strand
TTTCACCATGAAATTGTGTCCTATTTGTATTCCTCCTAGACGATAATATTTATGTGATTTCTTAACATGTCAATTCCATATTTAGGAACTTATCCATACATAATGAATTTTATTTTTTTCCTTCATTCTTTTAATATCTTTTTAAATGGATAATTTTTCTTGAGAAGGGACTAGACTGAGTATTAAAGGATTACAAAAAGATTGGAACTGTGGTGCTAGGGTTTTGGAGTTTGGCACCATGGCGGATCACGCAGGGGGGAGTGTGGCTCCCTCCTACAATCAGGTTGTTACAAATCGAAGTAAGGATAAAGGAAAGCAGAATTTTAAAAAACCTCTGGAATAGGTTTCAGAAGCAAGAAGCAAGGGAACTCTATGAAGAAACGGACTTTAGGAACAGGAAGGAGATCAAATGGACACAAACAAAGAGGAGGAGAATGGAGGCAGTAGTGAAAAATCTACTTCCACAACAAATAATGGGGTCTACAAACCCAAGTCGAGCACCATCCCTCGGGTCATATTGAGTGATCCGGTGCTTCAAGCACACAGAGATCATTGTTGAGCGTTGGAAATGGTATGTATTTACCATTTATTTATTTATATTTTCCTTTGAATCATAACTCCTTTACATTCTAAGATGGTAATATGTTAAGAATTATGATAGAATTAAGGAGATTTGTGATTGATACAAAATAACTAATTATTGTCTTTTTCTATATAGAAAGTGAAGGAAATAGAAAATCACTATTTGGGAGGAAAAGACAAAGCAAAAGCAAATGTTGTCCCTTTGATAGGAAGTCATATCCAAACGAGGAGATCAAGATCGAAGCGCATGGACCAAGAAAAGGAAGAGAAAATGCAGCATCAACACAAGAAGACAAAACGATAAACTGGAGATCAAAGATATAGTGAATCCCTTAGGATCCTTTGATCCTGAGGGATTGATACTTCAAGACTTATCTTTATTCTTGATACTTCCGCCTGGCCATTATAAAAAGGGACAACACTGGTAGCCCAGGGGGCAGATATTATTCTCAATTTGTATAACTTATTGTTGTTATCTCAATTTTGATCATCGACTCTCTTTGAAGAGCGATAGATATAACATTTCCATTTATGATTAATATATAACTCAGTTGTTGTTCCATTATCTGATCCTCGAGTAAACGCAGCAGTGCTTCCCTGGTGGCTAAGGGCCTGGCCGTAGTGGATCCACTTGCTTCTTGTATCATTATTTTGCAATTACAATAGTGTGTGGTTTGATTTCCTTTGCATTTCCTTAATTCGTTTTATTCAACAATCTTTAGTTTCTGAACATTTCACCGAATTGCTCTTTTATATCAAAATTGTAATTGGATAGCAAGATTATTATTCACAACTTAAAATGTCATGTTGTTCATTCTGAAATAATATTGTACTGTCTAATTCGGATTCTATTGTTCATTTACAGTTGCGAGTGTTATTGATTTACAATTGCGATTGTTGTTCATTTAACTATGGTTCACTTACAATTGTGATTGCTTTTCATTTAACTACCATTCAATTATAACTGCAATTGTCATTCCTTTATACCTGTGGTTAATGTCCATTATGCTAGAATAATATTACCGATTAAATTACTTTATATTCATTGTGTGGTTACACTTAATTCGGTTTGTTGTTCCTTTCTTAGATTGCTGTTCAATTACTTTATTAGTTAAAGATTGTTGTTCAATTCATTTCGGTTAAGATTGTTGCTCAATTTAGTCTTGTAGATTAAGCTTTGTTGTTCGATCTTTTCAAGAGAATTAGTTGTTGTTCCTCTTCTATTAACCGAATTGTTATTTCCAGTATTTTCTTTAGTGTGGATAGAAAGATATACAACTGTAATGAACTTGACTACTATTGTTTAAGTTCTCAGATTGGATGTGTTGTCTATGATTGATTTTCATTTACATCAGTTTATAGGGGAAAGAGTTATCATTACTGAATCCACGACTGATGGCTGCTGCATAAACGATTACTTATAGAGAATTAAAGTTTCTCGCCATTACAATTAAATTTTGTTTTCAGCATTCATTTACTTTTGTAAGCACTACACTACAAACATTACTCTTGAACAAGTGACCGCCTCAGACTGAGTACACTCTTGAGATAAAAAACATACCTAGATTGATAATTAATGTAGGATAAATATAGGTTAAAAGACACCATTTTATCACTCAACATTTTGGCGTCGTTGCTGGGGAGAGTGAAGCCATTTGTTTTTTTTGAAAAGAGAGTAATGTAAGTACTTTCTAGGAGAGAGTTTGGTTTTAAAAATGAAAGGTAAGAACCTACGTATGGAGCATGTAACAACCCTGCTCCCCCGCTCACTTTCCTGCAGATTTGTTGATTATTTTGGGTAAAAATAAGCATTTGATTTGTGTGCATGACTAAGCAGAAAAGGCTTGAAAAGAATCCAAAACCACTACCCAAACCTAATAAAGCTAAGGGACTGGTGACCCTTGGCCGATCGACCTTTATAGACGATATCATTAAAAAAGAAGAATCTCAGCCATTAGTAGGTCCTATAAAAGTTGCTTCTAGACAACCTACTAGCTCCCTTCAAGCCACAGAATCACCATCTGTAGCCTTTGCTGAGGTGTACAGCCAAACAGAGGAGCAATATTTTCAAGAAATTGAGAATTCTAGCCCAAAATCGTTACAAGAAGGGAACCTTAGTAATCTCTGCGAAGGAGGAGGAGAAATAGGGGAAATAAAAGAACCAAGATCTCCTCTTGGAATAGTTCAGCCACTAAATAGCCTAGATAATGGAAGTGTTGTCAAAATCATCCAAAACAAAGCTGAAGAACCTGAAGAGATAAAAATCCCCCCAGACATTAGTTCAGCCTGGAACTCTCATCATCCCAGATAAAGGAAGTGTTGTTAAGGTCATTCCTACTCCTTCTAATCAGCCTAGGAATAACTCCCTAGAAATCCCAGAAGGATATTAGCACAGTAAACACCTCAAACCTCCACACTGCAATATCCCAATGTAGATACTACAGTTAATGCACCTATGAAGGCCATTCCTCTCCAGCATATTCCTACATTCCATGGCCTAACATCGGAAGGTCTAGATGTATTTTTGTTTGAATTCGATGTATTATGCTGGGGCTATGACTATACCACTGATCCCTAAAAGCTAAAATTATTTCCCTCCACATTAAAAGGAGCAGCTTTATGATGGTTTATGGGGTTAGGTGGAGGGGTTATGAATGACTGGGATCAAATGAAATGTGCTTTTCTAAAGAAATATTAGGATTATTGTAGGTCTAGAGAATTAAAGGATGAAATATTTCAGATGGTAGCCAGATCTAATGAGACATTAGAAGAGTATGTTGAATGTTTTTAGTATAATCTTCAAAGATCTCCTTATGCATCATTACCCTTACTTGAAAATGTGTTAAAAACAACATTAATTAAAAGGATGAAGGAACAATGGGTTGTAACACTAAATATTATGGGAAAAGGTGACATCTATCAAGAAAATTTTGCTGACATTATTGATTTTTGTATCAGGAGTTTGAGAGGCGGTATAAGGCTAAAACTAGCAAAACGTGACATGCTCACAAGGGACAACAAGATCTCCGGTGGAGGAGCAACCCGTGCAGAAATCGGGAATTTACTGGAGAATTTCAAAACTGATATATTGGGGACTCTGACAACATAGCTCGATATTATGCAAGCTAAACAGAAACAAGAAGAAGCAGAGCAAAACCTGGAAATATTATTCCCTAGATGCAGAAAGAAACATAGCCATAAAGAGTGCCCACTGGATACAGTTCAATTTTGTGCTATTTTTACAAAAAATCACTCCACAAAGAACTGCCCCTCACTCCTAGGTTTGAAAGTAGTGTACAAAGAAGCGAAAGAAAAATGAAAACCAGTGTGCCTACTCAATCAGCGTCGTCAATGGCAGCCACAACAACTAGGTATGCCTTCTGATCCATCTTCTTCTTTCCAGCCTCTGCAATATCATGCTCAGCAATATAATACAATGTGGAAAAATCAGTCTCCCTTTCCAAGCTAGTCACAACAACCATTTTCTTCATCACCATGGCCAAATCAAACAAGCCAACCTAATTGGACAAATTTTCCCTACTCTCCACCATATTGGCAAAACAATGCATATCCAACACAATGGTCCCCTCCCACTTTGCAGAGTCAAGCCTGGCAGTCAAAATGGCAAAGACTGATGAATTAGACAGTTGGAACCATCCCTCTCCCTCAACCCACACTGCCAATGCCATATACACTATAACAAAATCCCCAATCCAACTTAAGACTGCAACTCCCAGCCCAACCCAACCCGAACCCTAATAATAGACCAGTTTAATCTGTTCAAATAATCGAAACACCAGAACTAGAAACTGATGTAAGGGAGTGTAACGACCTTCAATAAAGGTCTGGGTGCATAATAGAAACTAAGGGAGATAAAAATGCTCAAGTTGAAAATCAGTTACCTATAGAACAACCACTACAAGAAGAGGATGCGGTCAGACAACAAACTCACGACCAAGCAACCATGTCTTCTACCCCATTCCCAGAATGATTAATCATACCATGTCCTATAGAACATCTTGACTTTGATATTCTAGGAGAACTAAGAAATTTGTGTATAAAAATCCCATTGCTCCAAGCTATCTAAGATATCCCAATATCTGCAAAAACCATCAAAGAGTTATGTATAAGAAAGCCAAAGAGGATAATAACAACTAACCCAACCGTTCAAGTAGTTGGCACCCTATCTGATTTGTTATCAAGAAGAGAAGCACCTGTCAAATATGAAGACCCAAGGAATCCTATAGTGATGGTGCAAATCAATGGACAAACCTTTTCAAATTCCCTAGTTGATTTAGGGGCTGCAATTAATATTTTAACAACCACCACTTGTCAAAAACTTGGCATTACATCAGTAGAACCAACCTCCACCTTATTGGAACTAGCTGACCGATTGGTAGTTAGACTAGAAGGTACACTACATGATGTAATGGTCTCTGTAGATTCCTGGGAATACCCTACCAAATTTTTGATAATCAACCCCAAAAACTAACTCGATAAACACCCTTTAATCTTAGGTAGACCTTGGCTTGTGACTACTGATGCTTACATTGGCTGCCAACAAGGTAGTATGACTATAACTAGAGGGAGTAATATCATGAATCTAGCTCTATACCCTCTAGCCCAACCATGTTTAACAATAATGAAAACTAACAAACAACCTGTATCATACCTCACAGAAAACAATAGGTCCCCATTAACCATAGAAGATGCCCTCGATTTTAAAGACCAAACAGAGGATGACATTATTAATAACCTCATTAACCAATCTGAATCCAGATCCCATGTACAATGTCACATGATAGAGGCAGCATTTGACAATGAACTAGAAGAAGATCCCCTCAAAGACACTCATGACCAATCAATACCCACTACCTCTGTTTCAAAAAATAAAACTATAGAGATTGAGCCAGGAAAAACCTTGAACATTAATAAAAAACTGACTTCTGAACAAGAAGAAAAGCTGGTGCAACTACTGAGAAAATATAAGGAAGCTTTTGCATGGGATTATCCGGACATGAAGGGAATTGATCCCTAGCTGTGTATGCACCACATTTATATAGAAAAGGATGTTAGACCCGTTTGCCAACCCCAACGGAGACTCAACCCTCACCTGAAAGATATTGTGAAAGCTGAATTACAAAAACTTTTAGATGTAAACTTTATTTATCCAATCTCCGATAGCAAGCGGGTCTCTCCACTAGTAGTGGTGCCAAAGAAGAATGGAAAATGGAGAATTTGTGTAGATTACATAGAATTAAACAAGGCAACCCAGAAAGACCACCTTCCCCTTCCATTCATTGATCATGTATTAGAAACATTAGCAGGAAATAAATTCTTTTCTTTCTTGGATGGCTTCAGTGGATACAATTAGATTCAGATTGCCCCCGAAGACCACGATAAAACTACTTTTACCTGTCCTTGGGGAACATTTGCTTACAGATTCCTACCCTTTGGGCTATGCAATGCCTCTGCCACATTTCAGACGGCTATCCTCAGCATCTTTTTACATTTAATAAATAAAGGGCTCAAAGTATATATGGATGATTTCACACCATATGGAGATGATTTTGAGCCAACACTAGACACATTGGAAAAGGTGCTGCAACGATGTATTGCCACCAGGCTTTGCTTGAGCCATGAAAAGTGCTATATGATGATGACCGAAGGGCTCATCCTAGGTCATTATATCTCAGCGGCTGGAATACAGGTAGATCTAGCCAAAATTCAAATAATTTTGTTAATACCTACTCCTACCACACAGATAGAGGTACGCAGTTTTCTAGGATTTTCTGGTTATTATAGGAGATTCATAGAGCATTTTTCTCAAATAGTTGCACCTCTATACGCACTCACAAGGAATGTTGATTTTATTTGGATAGATAAATGCGACCGTACTTTTGAGGATCCAAAAAATCTTTTGTCAATAGCCCCAATGCTCAGAGGCCCAAATTGGAACCTGCCATTTCAAATTTCATCGAATGCTTCAAACACAGATATTGGAGTAGTCCTTGGGCAGGAAGAAGAAAAAAAACCATATGAAATCTATTATATTAGAAAGAATTTGTCTCCTGCTGAGCTAAATTATACCGTAACTGAAAAAGAGTTTTTAGCTGTAATACTTGCTGTAAATAAATTTAGGCATTATATCATTGGATATCTTGTTGTTTTATATATAGATCACTCTACTATAAAATATTTAGCAAATAAGCCTATAACAAATGGTAGAGTAATAAGATGGTTGATTTTATTGCAGGAATTTGACATCACAATAAAAGATCGACCTGGGAAAGAGAATCCTATAGCTGACTTTCTCTCACAAATGCTGAAGCCAGTGGACGCAGTAGCAGTTGAAGATCAATTTCCAGATGAACATTTGTTTGCTGTTACTGTCAAGACACCCTTGAATGCTGATGTTGCAAATTATTTAGCAGTAGGCAAATTACCAAAGCATCTAACCCCCAGTGAATGAAAAAAGATTGTGCAATGTAGTACCCAATTTTCTTAGATTGGGGGCTACCTATTTCATATAGGGGCAGATATGCACATCAGAAGATGCATTCGCGAAGACGAAATATTTGACATTCTGAAAGCTTGTCATGACGGACCATGTGGCGGACATTTCGCAGATCGCAGGACGGGTCACAAGGTTTTACAAACAGGTTATTACTGGCCCACAATCTTTAAAGACGCTAAGAAATTTGTTCAAGTCTGTGACAGTTGCCAAAGAGCAGAATGCCCTGGACAGTCTGACAAAATGCCTTTAAACCCATAGTTAATAATCGAACCATTTGAGCATTGGGCGCTCGATTTTGTTGGTCCGATCAACCCATCATCAAATCAGAAAACATATATTCTAGTAGCAACAAAGTATGTTACCAAATGGGTTGAATCATAGGCACTTCCAAGAGCTACAAAGGACTCTGTGATTCATTTCTTGTTCCAAATATTTGTGTGATATGGCCTCCCAAGGGACATAATCATAGATAGAGGACCGCAGTATGTAGATAATAAAACTGCTGCAACATTAAAAAAATTATCACATTCAGCACAAAATTACCACTCCATATCAGCCACATGAAAATGGCCAAGTAGAGAGTACGAATAAGGCGATAGAGGCAATATTAACAAAAATTGTTGCATCACACAAGCGTGATTGGGCTTCAAGATTTCCCATAGCCTTGTAGGCATACCGAACAATGTGGAGAAACACCACCAGTTATTCACCATACCAGTTAGTATTTGGAAAAGAACCCATCTTCCCAATAGAGTTTGAAATACAAACATTAAGAATAGCACTGGAGATCGGTCTGAATTTAAATGAGGCCCAGACTAACAGATTACAACAAATTAACGATCTAGATGAAATTAGGCTCTCGGCTCTTCAACACACTACATTAATTCAACAGCAGAGAGAAAAATGGCACGATGCCCTAATCAAAAAGAAAATCTTCCACGAAGGAGATTGGGCACTCCTATATGACTCCAGGTTTCAGGATTTTCTAGGAAAACTTCAAACTCGATGGCTTGGACTGTATGAAATACAGAAAGTGCATGACAATGGCACCATTACTCTGACTACTATTGATGGATCTGGACATCCATTTAAAGAAAATGGTCACCGAGTGTGACTGTACCATAAACCGTTTACTCGAGAATCCTTTTACCAGTAGCTACGGGAAGATTCTGATATGCAGATTCTTACTGAGGGAAATAATCTTCCTCAGCATTGGTTCACTAAATAATTTCATTGTTCTTAAATTTTGTACATAAGTTTTTCTTTTCTACTTGTATATACTACTTTTTGTATATAATTTTGAATTTCTGCATTCTTTTTTTTTTTGTTGTTCCTTTCCAAAGGAATAGCATTTCCGCATTTTTGTTGTTCCTTTCCAAAGGAACAACATTTTCGCATTTTGCTGTTCCTTTCCGAAGGAACAACATTTCCGCATTTTTAATATTCATTCAGAAAGGAACAACACTTTCACATTTTGTTGTTCCTTTCTGAAGGAACATCATTTCCACATTTTTACTGTTCCTTTCCGAAGGAACAACACTTTCGCATTTTGTTGTTTCTTTTTGAAGGAATAGCATTTTTGCATTTTTGTTGTTCCTTTCCGAAGGAATAACACTTTCGTATTTCACTGTTCCTTTCCGAAGGAACAACATTTCTGCATTTTTGTTGTTCCTTTCCAAAGGAACAACACTTTCACATTTCGTTGTTCCTTTCTGAAGGAACAACATTTCTGCATTTTTGTTGTTCCTTTTGAAAGGAACAACACTTTCACATTTTGTTGTTCCTTTCCAAAGGAACAGAATTTCCACATTTTTGCTATTCCTTTCCAAAGGAACAACACTTTTGCATTTCGTTGTTCCTTTCCGAAGGAACAGAATTTCTGCATTTTTTCTATTCCTTTCCGAAGGAACAGCACTTTTGCATTTCATTATTCCTTTAGGAAGGAACAAAATTTCCGCATTTTTGTTGTTCCTTTCTGAAGGAACATCACTTCTGCATTTCACTGTTCCTTTCCGAAGGAACATCATTTCTGCATTTTTTGATGTTCCTTTCCGAAGAAATAGCACTTTCGTATTTCATTGTTCCTTTCCAAAGCAACATCATTTCTGCATTTTTGTTGTTGCTTTCCGAAGGAACAACACTTTCATGTTTTGCTATTCCTTTCCGAAGGACAACACTTCCACTTTTTCACATTTTTTTTTGTTCCTTTATGAAGGAACAACATCCCACATTTTTACCATTCCTTTCTGAAGGAACAACACTTCTGCTAGATTGTTTTTCCATTCATTTTAAAGGAACAACCATCCTTCACATTTTTTTCTTTTTGCGATTCTTTCCGAAGGAACAGCGGTTTCAATTTCGGATGATCTTAGGCTGTTCCGCCAAAGGATTGGTATTTTATTTCATGCTTGATTTATTTGTTGTTCCACTTAAGTAACAGCTATTGTTCCTCTTAAGGAACAAATTCTGTTCCTCGTAAGGGACAGCCGTTTCAAGTGTATTTTTTCTTTTGTTTGTTGTCCTCTTAAAGGAACCACAGTTTTGCATGCAGATGTTCTTTTTGCTATCCCTGTTAAGGAATAGTAGTTGTTCCATCTAAGGAACAACACTCTTATGGTGCATTTTTCTTTTGTGTGTGTGCGTTTATTAAAGAACATCATTTAGAGGATTTTTGTGAATGATGGTTCACTGTCCATGATCCCTTTAAGGCACAGGTATACATTTGTGCAAGAACAAAAAAACTAGAGGATACTGAAATCAACAAACCAAAGAAAAATCGTTATTTTTAGAGAAATTTCTTTGTATCAATAAGAAAAAAGAGGAAAGAACACAACTATTTATATCACTTTGTTGTCTCTATTTTCACTAAAACCAATTTGATTGATTATTTTTATCATGTTGGTTCTTTTTTTAATCTTCATAATTCTCTTTGATCATTATTATTGAATAAGAATAAGGGCATATTTTCCTCTATTGAGATGTTAAAACTTCTTCCACCATCCCTACTCTTAAGGAGTGTTGAGCCATCCTCTGTATATAAATAGGAAAGTGCTATATAAAACAAAAGAAAAAAAATAGAAAATATATATCTATATGATTATTGACATGATTTGTCAGATGAAGGATAGGGGGTCTCATCAAGAGCCATCCTACAATAATCATAAGGAAGCAGTGAAGTGGCATTCCCAATATGGCCACCACACCAGGGATATGATCCAAGAGGCATATCAGCAAAACAAAAAAAAAGTCCTTCGAACATGAGGTCTCATCACTAGCCGGCCTGCCCACCTTTCACTCCTTCCTGGTGAATGGCATTGTGATTCATCTGGTTACCAAGCCAGCACAATGGCCTCAATTCTGACATCACACAACACTTTCCTAGGCATACATGAAGGATTATGGTTCCAAGGGTGAAACAAGCAACTTTGTGAAGGTTATGAACACTTGTGGGCAACAAAGCTCTACTGATGGTATTGAAGTCATACTTTCATACACCAATAGTCATTATAAACCCTTTTCTTAAATCTTTATTTTGACTTCAAATGAGATTATGTTATATAACCCTTTCGAACCTCTTTCACATGAAAAATCATTTATAAATCAATCATAATGTTTAAGGTGGATAATGACCACATAAGCATTTTTACTTACGTCATTTGTCCTCTCCTCTATTTTTCGCATCATTTCACAGCATTTCCATATTTATTTGTGATTTGCATCATAAGCCTCGATTTCAGTAATACACTGCTTTTTGTAATCATGTCATGGATATATACGTTGTTCCTTTATTTTACTGTACGATTGCAATCCAGCATGCTGCTATTTCATTTGCCGGTCGAGGATGACCTATCACAATTCAAGGGGGCGTAGGTGACCTCCAGAATACACCAGCATACATGTCAACTCCCTATTTGGAGGTACTATGACTCCATCAGAACTCGGGATTAGCAAGTTTAACAGTATTGATATTTCCTAATATGCATAGCTTGTTGTTCCAATATCATTTCTGTGTTTTTGCTCTGCAAAATTAATAGTGTGCTAAGCTTGAAAAAAATGGGATGCAGATCAATACGCAGCGAACCACAAGTGTTAATAATCTTTGACGTTGCACGCGAAATTTTAGTGAGAGAAGGATGGATTTCTTACCTTAATTGACTACAACAGTCTCATGAAATGGTGTCCATTGAATTTCTGTAGAATTTGCAGGAAGATCGTTCCATGGTGACGGGGAGGAAAATAGCAGTAACAGATGCAATAATTGCTAAAGTATCGGGACTGCCAACTGTTGGACCAGTATGGACCCAGGAAAAAGTGATACTTCAAGACGCCATAACCATCTTCCAGGATGAAGGACAGAGCCTTATTATCAAAGGAAAAGGAGTCCTACCTGCAACCCTAGGAGAACCTTGGGTAGAATTAGCCAGAATTGTGCAAAGCTACATCACATGCGATGGGAGAAAGTATGTGGTAAGACCACGTCATCTCAAATTGTTAGCAGTATTAAAACAAAAATGTGTTGTAAATTTGCTTGCACAATTAAATTTTTTATTGCATGATGCTGCTCGAAGAATAAGAAAATCTCGTCATGTAGAAACGGTAGTAAGTCATCACGGCTTAATTTGGCTAATAGTCAGTTATAGTCTTGCTCAATAGTAGATTATTTGGGAAGAATTGGTATTCTCAATAGATGGGGGATTGGCCTTACCAACCCCAAAACAAAAAAGAATTGCTAGCACATCAATTAACCGGCAGAAACGTAGACAGTCCGCCAGATTGGGGAGAAGCAGGGGAATGTTGGGAAGTCCCCAAGACAACAGTAGCCAACCCTTAGAGGTATATGACTCAGAGGATGAGCAACCCCCACAAATTTATGGAGGGGAAAATAAATAAGAAGAATTAGAAGAAAATATAAAATAGGAACCAGAAGAGGAAACTGAGCACTTCGGCGAGGATGAAGGGGAGGAAGCAGAGCCACCCAGCTGAAGCCCATTACAAAACCCTCTGCAAGAAACGAATTGGCCCAAATGTTGGCCAATATGGGTGAGTATATCTAACCCCACAGCCCACTTAACCTCGATATTGAGATAGGACAATCACAAGAATACTCTGCTCATAGCAAGAGTGCATCTAAGGAGATGAATGATGAAGAAGAAGTAGAAGCAGAAGCCACCCGGGAAATAGAAGATGAAACCAGGCCTTCCTCCCCTGAGAAAGCTAATTAGGAGGAAGAGAACACTAAAGAAGTGTTCCAAACAGAAAATATGGAAATAAGCTAGGGCGAGGGTATAATCCCTGAAGAACAAAGCCCAGGCCCAAGAAAAGAAACAATTGTTCCTTCGAAGAAAACAAATGAAATCAAAAGGTTTCGAAAGGAATAGAAAAGGCTATTAAATGTAGTTTAAAAACTCAGACAACAAATAAGCGTCCTAAAAATGGGGAGAATATCAAAAAGAACCCCTGGAACAAAGGAAGTAGCCACCCAGAAAAAACCCATAAAATTAAGACCAAAAGAACTCAAACTAAACCCATTATCATTTAGAACCACAAGGAATAGCATGCGGTTGTTACAAACGCAGAGGCCCATATAGAAAACACACCAGTTTGTAATAAGGATGTCAAGGCAGAGGCGTTATCCTCTAGCGTCACGAATAACTAGATAGTTCATGATAAAGAAACACAGACTGAGGAAACCAAATGTCACAATAAGGAGATCCAGGTAGATATTCAGCCCAAAATGTTTTGATGGACAATGATCCTAGGATAGTGAGACTTCAAGAGGATCTGACACATACCCAACAGATGATAGAAAAGCTCACAGAAGAAACTGTTCCTCAGGAGAAATATCAAAAGTTATAGCAGCAAGTAAAGAACATCAATGCATCTGAGAGCGAGACCTTCGATAGATGTCGAAGGGCAGAGGAAAAAGTTAAAAAGGTAACCAATAGACTAGACATAGTTATGAGTCAAATGGATACTCTATGTTCTCTATACACTAATGTTCTAGCATGTAGAGCACCTGCCAAAAATTATGCTTTGTTTTTTATGGAACGGTACTTACAATTAAAAAATAAGGCTGTCAAGGCAGGGGTGCCTATAGAGTTAAAAACTATTGATGATATTATAAACTGCTGTAAACATTATGGGGTGAAAGTCCAGCGATTTCTATGTGAGTTTTATTTGCATAATTTTGTGTTGGAGGATGAAATGGAAGAGAACCACAATACTTTTGTGGGCGATATCTAGCTTCAAACATTCATCTCTTTTACTGTTAACCAGATAAAGTGGCTTACAACCCATAATACCTTTCAGAGAAAAGAAAATGGGTTAGATCTTTGGGTAAGGGGTGAGCCGAAAAACCCATTACAACTATGGGATAATAATAGAAGCTTAATGATAAAGAAGGGTGCGATCCAGACATTGGGACCCATTCACACAACGGTTGTCCAGAAAGGGGCTGAATGCTTCCTATCCATTAAAGACCTTGCCATAGCAGTAGCTAAACTCCGATGGAAGACTTCCAATCGGAATGTTCAGGACAGATAGCCATTCAATTAGGAAAATTTTAAGTTAGCTACTAGTTGCCTAGTTACCTATGGTAACCTCATCTTGAGAGAAGGCCCGTATTGTCTAGGTTGTAGGTTTCGAAGTTCAATTATATGGTATCCTACAGCAGCGTATAAGACCCTATATGAATTGCCTGAAGGCCAGATAGGGCATATTTTTGAATTTTTAGCTACACATCATGGTTTTAGACTACTTCATGAAAATCCCTCTCCAGCCTATTCCCTAACTGCCTTGCATGTAAATTACAATGTATATTTACTATTTATTTCTTTATCTTTTCCTTTGAATCATAACTCCTTTACATTCTAAGATGGTAATATGTTAAAGAATTATGATAGAATTAAGGAGATTTGTGATTGATAAAAAATAACTAATTATTGTCTTTTTCTATACAGAAAGTGAAGGAAATAGAAAATCACTATTCGGGAGGAAAAGACAAAGCAGAAGCAACTATTGTCCCTTTGATAGGAAGCCGTATCTAGACGAGGAGATCAAGATCAGAGCACGTGGACCAGGAAAAGGAAGGGAAAACACAACATCAGTGCAAGAAGACAAAACGATAAACTGGAGGTCAAAGATATAGCGAATCCATCTGGATCCTTTGATCCTAAGGGATCGCTGCTTCAAGACTTATATGTATTCTTGATATTCCGCCTGGCCATTATAAAAAGGGACAGCGTTGGTAGCCCAGGGGACAGATATTATTCTCAATTTGTAGAAACTATTTTTGTAATCTCAACTTTGATCATCGACTCTCTTTGAAGAGCAATAGCTGTAACTTTGCCATTTATGATTAATATATAACTCAGTTGCTATCCCATTATCTGATCCTGGAGTAAACGCAGTAGTGCTTCCCTAGTGGCTAAGGGCCCGGCCCTGGCGGATCCACTTACTTCTTGTATCATAATTTTGCAATTACAGTAGTGTGTGATTTGATTTCCTTTGCATTTTCTTAATTCGTTTTATTCAGTAATATTTAGTTTTTGAACATTTCATCGAATTTCTCTATTATATCGAAATCATAATTGGATAGCAAGATTATTATTCACAACTTAAAATGTCATGTTGTTCATTTTGAAACAATATTGCACTGTCTAATTCAGATTTTGTTGTTCATTTACAGTTGTGAGTGTTGTTCATTTACAGTTGCGATTGATGTTCATTTAACTACGATTCACTTACAATTGCGATTGATGTTCATTTAACTACCATTCAATTATAACTACAATTGTTGTTCATTTATACCTATGGTTAATGTCCACTATGCTAGAATAAGATAACTGATTCAATTACTTTATATTCTCTATGTGGTTACACTTAATTCGGTTTGTTGTTCCTTTCTTAGATTGTTGTTCAATTCCTTTATTAGTTAAATATTGTTTTTCAATTCATTTTGGTTAAGATTGTTGCTCAATTCAGTTCCGTAGATTAAGCTTTGTTGTTAGATCTTTTCAATAGAATTAGTTGTTGTTCCTTTTTTGTTAATCGAATTGTTATTTCCAGTATTTGCTATAGTGTGGATAGAAAGATCTACAACTGTAACGAACATTGACTACTGTTGCCTAAGTTCTCAGATTGGAGGTCTTGTCCGTGATTGATTTTCATTTACATCAGTTTACAAGGGAAAGATTTATCATTACTGAATCCACGACTGATGGCTACTGCATAAATGATTAGTTACAGAGCATTTAAGTTTCTCACCATTACAATTAGATTTTGTTTCTAGCATTCGTTTACTTTTGTAAGCACTATACTACAAACATTACTCTTGAATAAGTGACCACCTCAGACTGAGTACACTCTTGAGATAAAAAATTGCACCTAGATTGATAATTAATGTAGGGTAAATAAGGATTAAAAGACACCATTTTATCACTCAACAATCATATGACCAAACATGCGTTCATATGGAAATTTATGGGGTTATGGCCGACGGAGAGGGTGCTACACATTTGGATAAGAAGTCATTGGAAGCCAAAGGGGGATATACACCTTCATCTGGGATCTAAGGGCTTTTTCACAGTTGTGTTTGCAAGCCTGGAGGATAAGGACAGAGTATTTGGAGGGCCATATTTCTATGCTGCTGCTGGACTCTACATGCGGCCATGGATGATGAACTTTGTCTCGAAACGTGAAACTTTCACATCAGTACCGGTATGGATTAGATTATACTCCCTTCCTCTAGATTATTGGCTACCATAATCTCTGGAAACAATAGGCAACAAGCTGGGACATTTTCTAAAGATCTAAGAGGCAACTCTGAAAGGAAAATACACATCCTTCGCCCAAATATGTGTGGAGATGGACTTATCGGGAGCCCTTCCGAAAGTGATAATCTTAGAAGTATATGATGAGGAATGGGTGTAAACTGTGGACTATGAGAAAATCCCATTCAGGTGCTGCAAATGCCATGAGCACGGGCATTTAATCAGGGATTGCCCAAAAAATAATATGGAAGGTAATACGAAAACTACTATGGATAAAAATCATGAGGGTTTCACCAAGGTTGGCAGCAAAGGCATGGGTGGGAAACATAAAAAAAAAAGATGAATGAAAACAAACATTCAAGGCATAATCAGTTCCATATCTTAAAGGAAGAAGAAGGGATCAAGGAAACAGTCCAAGGCAAGGAGAAAATAATAAACGAGAAGGAAAAGGAAGATGGCATGGAAGCTATCACACTAAACAACTAGCAAAATGAGGATCTACCAAGTTTCATGGAAATAAGCAAGGATCTAGAGATGACTCCAAGTGAAGCGGGTACAAAGGATCATGAACTACAAGAAATTCTAGACAGGGAATATCTAGATCTAGAAAAAAATTTGGAACAAGGGACGACCACAGGAGTGGAATCTTTGCCGAAAGAGGACTATGATAGAGTACAACAGCTCTTTCTATGGAGATCACAATTGAAGGGAGCTGGAATCAAAAGATGTCATGATAACCAAGAACACAGTGGGGTCAAAGTGATGGAGAATAGACAGGCACAATCTCCAAAGAACTCAAGTAGGAAAAGAGGAAGGAAAAAGCAGAGTGAGCTGCTGAACGAATGTGGAAAATTATTGATTAACTCAGATAAGATGAAAGATCTTGCTAGTTATTCTTTTACTAACCTTGCTTAATGAAGCTCACAACTTGGAATATTAGAGGCCTAGGTAATAGAAGGAAACAAAGAAATCTCAGCAATAGAGTTGGAGAAGAAAAACCTTATATGATTTTTATTCAAGAGACAAAATGCTCAATGGATAAGATTAGAGAAATTCATAGTAAGTGGCTAATCAAGTATGAGTATCTAGAGGTTAAAGTAGACAACTCGGCGGGGGAGATTCTTACACTGTGGGATCCTCAGAAATTTACTATCCTGGATGTTGAAGCATCTAGGAACTATATTTTTATGATATGTCAACCTGTAGGTGATAAGGTAACATATATGATCCCAAATGTTTATGGACCTCAAAAGCAAGCAGAAAAACTCCAATTTATGATCTCCCTTGAGGATCTTAGAGAAAGACACCCAATTAAGCCCTGGGTCGTTTCAGGGGATTTCAATATGATAAAATATCTTTCAGAGAAGGAAGGTGGTACTAGACAATTAGGAAGAGACTCCATGGCCTTCTAGAACTTCATAATGAACATGATGCTAGTAGACATAGAAACTTTAAATGAAATCTTTACCTGGAGCAACAAGAGGGGAGGGGCTTCCCAAGTTGCCTCCAAACTCGACAGATTTATTATTTCAGAGGACCTCATTCTGACACGCCCTACCATGACAGCTTCCATTCTGCTCTTTGGAGGTTCAGATCATTGGCCAGTTTAGCTAGAGGCTACCTTTATTGGTACACCAAGAAATAGACCTTTCAGGTTTGAAAATGCCTATCTCTCCCACCCTAAATTCACCAGTAACATTGAAAAATGGTGGAAAGAGGATTTGAACATTTAAGGCACTAGAATGTTCATGCTCCTGCAGAAACGCAAACACTTTAAGTCTCGACTCAAAGAGTGGAACAAAAAGGACTTTGGTGATATCTTCCAAGCCAAAAGAGAGGCTTAGCTGAAACTCTAGGAGATCAACCAGATCAGTATCACTGAGGGTTTTACCGAGGAGAGGCAAAAGCTCGTGGACTCTTTGCAAAGAGAATGGGAAGAATGATGCTTGCAAGAGGAAATTTTTTGGAGACAAAAATCAAGAATACAGTGGATCAGAGAGGGAGAAAGGAATACAAAATTCTTTCACAAATCCACCATGGCTCACAAGGCTCATAACAGAATCACAAAGCTCAAAGACCCTCAGGGGATAGAGCTTTCCACTCACAATGATATGGAATCAATCCTTGTACAACATTTCCTCAGAATAGCTAGCCTCCGAAGGATAGATCCAGGTTCATCAACCTCTTCACTTAGTATATACCTCAGTTGGTTACCAGAGAGGACAACCATAATCTTAACAGGCCAGTGTCGAAAGAGGAGGTTAGTGAAGCGATCAATGAGATGCAAAATGGAAAAGCCCCTAGCCCGGATGGTTTCAATGTAGATTTCTTTAAAGCCTAGTGGAAAACCATTAAAGAGGATATACTTGAGGTTGTGGAAGACTCAAGAAAATCCAAAAAAAAATTGAGGGCTCTTAATGCTTCCTTCATAGCTTTGATCCCAAAACAAGAAAATTCCATGACTCCGGAGGGTTTCAGACCCATAGCCTTATGTAATGTTGTGTACAAAATTATCTCCAAAGTGATAGCCAATAGACTCAAGCCCCTTCTACCATCTCTTATCTTGGAGGAGCAAACTAGCTATGTGGAAGGAAGACAAATCCTTAACAACATCATTCAAGCTCATGAGGTAATACACTCTCTTAAAAGCAACAAACAAGTTGGCATGATCATTTAGCTGGATCTTGCAAAAGCTTATGATAAGTTGAGTTGGTCCTATGTCAGGGCAATCCGAAAAGGCTTTGGCTTCGACCAAAATTAGATAAGATGGGTCATGGTGCTCGTAACCATGATCAGTTTTTCAATCTTGCTTAATGGTGCTCCATCAAGAACCTTCACACCTTCTATAGGTCTCAGACAGGGAGATCCACTCTCTCCTTTCCTCTTCATCCTCATGATGGAAGGGCTTGACAGAGCAATCAAAATGGCAAATGCTGAAGGTCAGATACAGGGAATCAAAATCACCTTGGATGGAGCAACAAAAACTCATCAACAATTTGTGGATGACACAATGCTACAAGGCATCCCCACATTCAGAGAAGCTTAGGCAATCAAACACATCTTAAACAATTTTGCTATGGCAACAGGCACTAAGGCAAGCCTCCTCAAATCCAAGGTTTTCTTCTTTAATACTAACATTTCTATCCAAAGGAATATCACCAGAATTGTTGGGTTTCAAAGGGAACTTCTTCCTTCAAAGTACCTAGGCATTCCTCTCACTAATAAACCTCTAAGCAAGACAGTGTGCGAGCCATTAATAAATAAATTGCAGGACAAGGTTAGAAAGTGGACATACGGGACTCTGAATTTGGCAAGATTCCTTATGCTCACATAGGTTGTCTTACATGCAATTCCATTTTTCATGTTCTCAGCCCTTCCTACTCCAGAAGGCATTAAATAGCAAATCAGGAACATACAGAGAGATTTTCTATGGGGCAGAGGAGAGGAAAAAAATAAGTGGGCCTTAGTTGCTTGGGACAAGATATGTAAGCCCAAAACCCATGGTGGTTTGGGGTTTCATGACCCCAATACTCTCAGTAAAGTCTCAGGGGCCAAACTTTGGTGGAGATGGATTAAGGAGCCGACAGCTCCATGGGCTAAGCTGTGGAAACAAAAATATGCCAGGCATTGGTAGGACAAGGATCACATTAGAATGTCAGGGCAAATCAAGGGCTTTCGGATTTGGAACCTTGCATGGGAAAATAAAAGTATTGTTCAGCAACACAGCTTCTAGGAAATTCGAGCAAGGAGCCTTTCTTGTTTCTGGGAGGATAACTGGCAACAAGAACCAAACCTTTATAAAGAGGATTTAGTAGATCTCAGAAGCGACACAGACAACAAAGGCTTACTCGTGGTCAAAGACTTCTGGGACTAGGAAAGAAATGATGGAAAATGGAGGAAGTGGAAGGATCTAGGCCATAGTAATGAGAGTCCCATTAAAACTCAGGCAGATGCTCTCTCCCATGAACTTCAAAATAGAAGGATTCTGGTTTCCTCCTTACCTGACCAATTAAGGTGGGGAACAACAACGAAGGCGACTTCAAACTCAAAGAAGATAAACTAGAAATTTCAGGATTTAACTACTTAAATCGAGATCAAGTATGGAAAAATCTATGGCAAAGCCCTCACTGGATGAAAATAAAGCTTTTCATCTGGCTTGTGCATCAAAGGAAAATCCTAACTTGGGAGAATCTCCTAAAAAAAGGCCTTATAGGTCCCTCCAAATGTTACCTCTGCGACCTACAGGAGGAGATGATGGAGCACCTTCTCAACCTTTGTCCTTTTGCATCCCATGTGTGGGATTGGGTGGCCTCAATTTTTAGACATATAGATCGGGACAATCTCAGCATTTCCAACACTTTGAGGAACTGGAGGAAGAATTTCTTAGGGAATGAAATCATCGATAAATCCTGGACTCTGGTTCGAGGCTATTTTATCTGGAATGTTTGGAAAGAGCACAATAGTAGGATCTTCAAAAACTTGCCAAGCATGCCACACCACATAACTGATCAAATTTTAAAGCAACTCAAAGATGCAGTAGGAAGTTTGGTGAGAGCACTTCCTAAGGAACCTCCTCCGCTCCAAGAGGAATGTATCATACTTCAATTGGGTCTCAGTCCATAATCCCTCAGGGCCTGACCAAGGGAATAAGACAACTAAATGCAGTTAGTATAATTTGGAAACCTCATCCTCATGGCTTCTTAAAGGTTAACATTGATGGCGCTTCCAAGGGCAACCCAAGATTAGCTTTCTTTGGAGGGGCTATAAGAGATGAACAGGGTCAGATAAAGAAGATCTTCCATGGACATCTAGGAAAAGTCACTAACAATATGGCAGAACTTATGGCTTTAGAACAATGCTTAGAAATACTGTTGGATTCAAATTCTCATAATATTATCATCGAAGCTGATTCAGAATTAACTATCTGAGTGACCAAGAAAATTTGCAATGGTTCTTCTCCCGAAAAAGTTTCAAATAATTTGAGGCTTCTGCAGATCTTTCATCGGATCCAATCCCACCTGCAAACCTTAAAAATTGTTCGCTTTGTTCATGTGGAAAGGAAAGCTAACATGTTAGCAGACTGTTTGTTGAACGAAGGTGTATCCAATAGGAATAGGGAATCGATATTTATTTTGGAGTCGCTTCCCACAAGCAAATTGATGGAGGACTGTGTCTGTCAGGTGCACAAAGATATGGAGCTATGGACTAACAGGTTGGAGAGACACAGTTCAGGAGATAAAGATTTCAAGAGGAGGGCACAAGTTTCATCTGTTGCACTTGATTAATGGCCAGCGCAGGGCACATGAACATGCAGGTCTGTCAGCATTGCGTCCTTTGCTAACACCATTCAGCAGTTTATCGAATAGAGTATATCCAGTTTGTGGTTTTTTGGGTAAGGCTCCGATTCCTTTTAGCATGCAACACATGGCAGTGTTAGGTGAGAGAATACCACCCGATGAAGATTTTTTTTTACCTGATATCTGCGTATACCATTGGATCTGTGTAAAGGGATCAACGGTGTAGATTGATCGTGCATGTTTGTTCGGCATCGACGGTTTTTCGGGCATGATTTTTACGGTTTGTGGTTTTTCAAGACAAGGCTCTGGTTCCATTCCGAGGGTGATATGTTGCTTCATCAGGTGAGAGAATTATTCTCAGCGCTTTTTATCCACCCGATATCCATGCAGACCATTGGATTCGGGTTGGGGGATCAACGATTTGGACTGATCGTGCAAGTTCGTTCGGCGATATGGATTCAAATTAAGTTTTATATTTGGCCTAATGTTTTTTTTCGGGTCCGTGCTTGACAGTTTTTTGGGAGGGAGCGATTTGACTTGATCGGCTGGTGGTACTTCATGCTTGCTATAGCTTTTACATTAGAACTTTGATGGTTGTTGGTAGGCCATTTTGACAAATTTGTATTCTGTTTTCTGCTCTCTTTTGTCGAAAAGTGCTCGTTTGTAATTCCCAGTTTCCTTAACCAGCTGCTTGACTCTCAGAGATGGGGCGGTGACATGTAAATTATGTATCATTTGCTAGATTAATAGAAGGTCCTACTCTTACTTGATCAAAAAAAAATATCTTTCTAAATGATGATTTGTCTACCCACAATGAATAAAATAATAGAGATCAAAATGTGATGTCTCCATATGACCAACATGATGACAATGTTGACTCCTATTAGGAATTATTTTAATTTTATTTATCATCAACATACTAACATCTTGATTAACTTCTATATTATTCAAATTTGCATTAAAAAGATTTATACTCACAAATCAAATTGGTTTGGAGTACTATACAATAAGAAAATTATCTCCTTTGTCATATTTAGTCACTTATATTCTTCATAAATATTTTCTTTTGTGACTTCAAATTCATATTTAGTGTGCTACTATCACTCTATTTTTTTTACTTGTGACTCATCTTCAAAAATAATTATCTTCAACAGTTCACCATATCATTCCATCTCATCACAAGTCAAAGAATCATCATTGACGTCATTTTCTACCTATTTATTTCCCATTAGGTCATGTGTATCACAAATAACATCAAAATTTTTTAAGGCATCATCTATTGTATATGTTGCATCAACCATGTTCTCAATTTGATCTTCCTTTTTTATTAATTTTGGTTGAATCACTTGAAACAATTTATTATTTAAATAAATTTTCTTTTCAAAACCAACAACTCATTTATGAAATTCATGTAAGGAATATTGAAATTCTTTGATTTCATGACCTTTATTTTCCAAATGTTTGTTGTTCTCTATTACTTATTTTTTATATTTAATTGTGTCACACTCACTTGTATCATATTATTTGTATGTATTTATTTTCGGTCATACTCATTTACTTTGTTATGTTTGCATGATTTTATTTTCAACCATAGAGTGTCAAATATTACCAATCAAGCACACCAAACTGTATTACAATGATTTTGAAAATAATTTACTTTGTCAATTTCAAGAAAAAATTTGCAAAAGTGATTTTTAACTTAAAATTGAAAAGGTTTACAACCCTACCCTTGATTCAGTCATATACTTAACACTAAAACAATACTTGAACTAACTTATTAAGGATTAATTAAAGAAAAAATTTACATGATTTATAAATTATTATGGTTGTTGAATTTTGACAATGGTCAATGAAGATTTGAGGAATTAGTCCTCTTTGTTAGATTCTCTAAATGATCAAGATTGGTATGATCTATTAATTTGTAAGTGTATGTGTATGTACTGTTTCATAAATTTGAAATGCAACTATGAACTAGAAAGAAAATATTAGAAGCATCTAAAAAACTCTTGCATACTTTCACACATGAACAAAATGTACCTAAGATCCCTTTATTCTAATTTTGTGATAGGTCTATGACAGAACCACAACAAAATGAAAATTTTTTGTCTTACTAATAGAATTATCTCTTTAACACTTAAAAGAAAGACATAATTCTTTTAACCAAAAACTCTTTTACAAAGTCAAGATCTCACTAAGGCTTTGCATGTTTTCGTATTCGAAAAAATGTTATTGATGTCAAAGGGTGAATGGACCAACAATTTTTTTGTGATCTACAAGAAAAAAATCAAGTGAATTTGGTTACAAGGACCCTCTAGATTGGTAACCCTTTTCACGCCATTTTGTTTGATATGTGGCACACCTTATGGGTCCTCTTGGTTGCAGAGATTTAATTTTTGAAATCTAATCCACCAAAGATGGTTTTAGTGCCAACACATTTTACCCAAAGGTTATGGCCTTAAAATTCATTGTTTCCCTAAAAGGAAGGCCAAAATTTATAATGTAAGAGGCCTAAATCAATGGGTCCAAATATGCCTAGAAAGGAGATTATATCAATGGAAAAAATCAATTTCTTAAGTCTCTTAAAGGCTCCTCTAAACAAGTTGGTTGATATTCATCAAGTTGGATTCAATACAATCATGTCCTTTCATAAAAATATCATTATGTTTCTCAAGTCAGCCCCAGTTAAGGCATCCTCCAACACACACACACATATCCAACTCATGGCTTCCAAATTAGTAGGAAAATTTTGAATCAAGGACAAGTATTTTTGTACTCTAACACAGGTCGAGACTTATAGGGAAGTATCTGACGAAGGCCAAATTTGCGACAAATTTTCTAAGACAATATCAGGGAGAAAACCTCAATCTTAAACCAGTCTAAAACTAGTTCTAACCTGAGTTTAACTTAGCTCATGTTCTTGAGGAATATTGAGTATCTTGGAAAATTATTGGCATACTTTGTGGCCCTGATCTAGTGTTATAACATAGACATAAGCCGAATTTTATAGGTGAGACATATGTCGAGTTTTGGATCAACTAAGGAAGGTTGCCACAAGTTTGAAGTTGTCTACATTTGGTAAGAATTTCCAAGTCTATTCCATCCTATGTCCGAAATATAATTACTAGGAAGAATTTCAACTAGAAAGGTCTTGTTTTTTGGATTCCTCACTAAACCTATCTAAGGCCTAAATTGGGCTCACTCTAAGGTCAATATTTGGGCAAGTTTTCAGCTTTGAATAGGGCACATCTGAAGCCACATTTTGAACTCACCTTGAAGGTACTCTTGTCAAAGTGGAGGAGACCCTTTGTGCATATTTTTGACATATTCTGGAGCAGTTTTTATTATTTTCCCTTGTCGTAGATTTGTGGAAAAATTAAAGTAGCACGTGTTGACCTCTCATGTTTTATTGATGCAAACTCTAATATTTATTTGGAATCAAAGAGCGTAGCTTGACTTATAAACAATGGTAGATCTTCGATGAATTGAAGTAGACTATTGACATGTCTTAAGGTAAGTCAGAAGCAACATTTGTAGGAAACTCTTTTGGAGCATATGTTGAATTTGTAGTAGACCATTTCTTGAAACAAACGTTGATAATTATAGTAGACTAGCTCATTGAACCCTTGTTGAAGTCTTGGAGAAAGTTGTTGAATTAATACAGAGTGAAGGCACTTATATTAATCATTTGAGGATTTGAATGTAGTTATAATTGGGTAATTTTCCTGGTACGGGAGCCCAAGAAGATTATGTTTTATCTTTTATTCTATAAGGTGGGAGGGTGGTGCTAGGAAAGGAAGTTGTAGCTTCTTTCATTGTCATCTCGTTCTAGTGGGAGTTGGTAAATCTTGAAGTTGTGCCCTTCTACTTTAACAAGTAAATTTAAAAAGTTGTGGCTTCCCTTATAACATAAATATATTGTTCATATATATCTTGTGTTCATTTGATGTGATATTATTAGTTAATTATTTTGATAATTAAATTGTAAAAATTTATAAAATATTGATTCACTTTCCTCTTAATAACTCCAACATTCTCTTCCTTCATTTTTTATAGAGAAAATAAATTCTTAAAAAGACAAATACAACCCACAAATTTT
>APFE030412120.1:0-17579 GCA_000404065.3 Pinus taeda | reverse complement strand
CCCTCTCCTGTTCTAGTTGGGCTAGCTACCAGACTGAGCATGGTTTGTGGTTACCCTGAATTTTGCCTTCCTTCAACCTAAGGCGGATTTAGGTGCTAACAGGTAGTGTGGTAAAAATGAGTTACAGAATCATAAACAATCATTTAATAGGGGTTAACCATAGTAAAACCCCATTTCCTACATTTTGTTTAATATAATGAAGAGTCAACTGAATATCTAGTTTGGGGATGATATTTAGTGATTCTGGCAATTGGAAAGATAGCGAAGAGCAAATATTGAAAGCCAAAAATAAAATATACCTAAACCATTTTGATGCCTCTCATTGCCCTCCTTCAGTTGAAATTTTTTCTACATTTATAGAGCTCGGGATTGACCATGCTGGGACCTCTGAGTATATGTCAATGGTGAAACCTTAACTCGTTGGTGTGACTACACATATGGGTATGAAGACTCCTTGATAAATATTATTATCGATTTCCAAAAATAGCCACCTCGAACATGATAAACATGATGATGGTGGACTTGGCATGAAAAAATCAATAGCATTAGAAACAACAAATTCACCTCTTCTTGACAGAGAAATATCCAGTTATTACTAGACGAAGTGGGTTAACATACACCCAGATTCGCAAAAACGCCTCTTGCAAATCGAGGAGAGAATTCAGGAGTACAGGGATGAAAGCGAGAGGCTTGATCAATGTGTTCAAATTTATGTTACTTCAGCCCTAAATGAAGGTTTTGAGCTTGATGTTGTTTGTATATTGTAGGAAATTGGTGTAAGAAACACAATGTTTTCCCAAGGAAAAAACTGTAATTTCCATTATATAGTATATTGAAAATGGCATGTTGTATCTACTGCATATGAAGCATATGCCTAAAATGAGGTGGTCCTATCCACTAGCTAGTATAATTTCATAACATAGCCTGAATGTTCATAGAATATAACAAAAAAATTAGACATAATATAAACAGTGTATAGATTTGTTAGGAAAAAATATAAAGCAATAGTGTTTTTCAATGGATGTTGTGGATCATGTTGTCTCTTCTCCTATCTAGGGCTGCTCTATAAAAGCCCTGTGATAATATTGATATGCATTATGTCCCTATTGTTCCTAAATCATCATTACCCATTTGGTTGTTGCATGGATTCCTTGGAAAGACTGTCAGAAATCTGGTTCCTTTCCCTATAAATATGTTGACATATAATAAAATCAAATTGAGCTTTTAAGATTTTAATTTCATCCAATAACCCTCTAAGTGTGTGTACGTCAAAATGAGACTGTGCATTGAACCAACTGATGAAAAGTTTGGAGTCCCCAAAAATCTGTAATCGACTATAATGATTTCAAGAGAAAAAATAAGAAGTCTAAGACTATTGAGTTCAACGTAATTATTGGTGCCCCTGACGAAGCCCATATTTAGTTTTAAAAAATGGTCATATGATAAGTACAATATTGTGCCACCACTGTATCCAATACCTTGTGCAAATCCATCGAAAAAGGCCCAAGGGATTGATTTTTCAATGACTTAAGGAACTATTTGTCGAGTGCGATGTGGAAGGTCTTCTTCAAGGATCAAGTTATACAGTGCCTCACTGCACGAGAAGGTGAAGTTCCAACCAATGGATGTATCATGAAATATTTGCTTATTTCTTCCTATCCAAATTCCCCAACAAACCAATAATGGAATGTTATGAAGTTTATGTGTGTGGACGATATGCAACCAAGAGTTCCAAACAATATGAATATTCGTACCCTGCCATCTAGAATTAACTGAAAGTATTTGATATAATTGGTTCCATACATGTTGTGCAATGGGACATAATAAAAATAGATGATCAATGGTTTCAACATTCTTCTTGCATAAACATCATCGAGAGGGATTGCGATAGGATCTGCGATGTAAGTTTTCGTCAGTGGGGGCCTTATTGTTTAGTAGGCAGGACATGAATAGTTTCACTTTTGGAGGAGACTTAAGCCACCAGAGAAGACGCCAACACCAGTATTTTAACTCTCTTTCATGGTCTGAGTATATGAAGAGATAAAAATTCTTAGGAGTGTATCTACCTTGTGCAGAAATGGCCCATATCAGTTCATATTTCCACTCAGTGATCCTAACATGGGACTCAACAAGTGCATTGATATATCTAGTCTAGTATTTACTCCAATGATTAGGTATCATGAGTTCTTGTGATGATTTCCAAGCTTTACTAAGCATGGATGATATACAGATCTATGACCTAGGATAGGTATCTAATACCAGTGGTATCCAGGAATTACGTAAGACTGAGTTGAAGAGGGTGAACATTTCCACAACCCGACCATGCATCTCTGTCAATTAGGACATTTTCACCCAACCCAATACGCCATACCAGTCCTTGTTTAATGACTGATATGGAATGAGTGACTGCCCTCCAAATAGTAGAAATGTTTGATATGTTCCTTATGGGACTGCGGAGCCAATCCAGTGTCGAGAGGGGGAATATATATTTTTAAGCTGGTAGAAATAAGTATCTACCATCCTATTTTGGATACAAGTGCCTTAGCAAAATAGCTTAGATCGTTCATTCCCCATCCCCCCCATTTCTTGGGTCTAGCAATCCCATCCCATGTCACCCATGCGAAAGTATTTCCCTCGTTGCTTCCTCTCCGTAAGAATCTGTAACAAATCTACTATATTTTGTTGATGATTCCTTTTGGAATCCAAGCTAAAGCCATCCAATAAACCAGTATGAATTCTAATACTGATTTGATGAGCACCAATATTCCCACCCTTGATAGCCAACACTGGTGCCAAATATTAATTATGGCTTCTATCTTTTCCACCAACCATATCCAATGAGCTATATGGTAATTATTGGGTTTGAGTCTGTAACCCAAGTATTTAAGACCATCTTCAAGGGTCATATGTATGTAAGGAAATCACTATTGTGCATATATTCATTCATTTTGAGAGAAGTTCACTATCGAAATAGTGGATCTGATATGTTTGGACTCCATGCATGTAGATTTACAAAAATTGGATAAGATCTGCAGAAACCTTGAGGAGTCTCTTATGGAACCATCAAGAAATATGAGCACATCATCAATGAATAAATGATGAGTGAAAGTAGTAACATCGATCAATTTAACCCAAGGAGGTCCCCAAAAGACCTAGCTTCCGATATTAGTCTACTTAAACCTTCCATAATTAGGAGGAAGAGTAGTAGTCCTTCATGGGCTGTACCAATGGCTTCATGAGTTTGTCGATGATTCAGGAATGCAAATTTCTCCTTTGAGGTGTGTTGGGATAAAATGGGTTTAGTGCAGTTGGAAATGATTTTGGAGATAATCTTGTAGATACAATACCACGGGGAGATGGGCCTGAAATCATCAAATGGGAGGGGATTGTCAGATTTGGGGATTAGAGAAATGATTGTTGCATTGAAAGCTTCATATATGCTACCATTCACTCTGCATTCTTCAATAGCCAATAACAGATCTTATCAATTTAATTCAAAAAAGGTCAGGTAAAATTCAACAAGCCATCCATCTGGACCTAGACCCTTTTCCTTCTTGAACCATTTCAATATTGCTTCTATCTCTCCCAATGTGACAGGTTTATTCATATTTTCGATCTCATCTTCGTCCATAAACTGAGGAAATTGTTCGATCACCCTGAATATCTCTGCCATTGTTTCTTTACATAGGGCTCAAAAGAGACGACCAAACTGTCTGATACCCATATCAGCCATCTAGATAAAGGATTATGTCTCTCTACCCTACTCATCATTTAGTGACCAAATGGTATTTGTGGTCTTCCTACCTCTGGCGCATTGCTGAAATAATTTTGTGTTATTGCCACCCACTTGGATCCATATGGATCTACTCTTAAGTCTCCAAGATTCTTCCTTATGTCGTAAGATTTTGATATTTTCTCCTTCTAGTCGTGTTAGATGAAGTTTGTTTTCCAGTGTTATGAATCCATTGTTTCCAAAGCCCTCCAATATGGCAAGTTTAGCTTCAATTTCCTGAATTTTTTCTTCATCCCTTTTCTTATTCTCCTTGTCCCATTCAATGTTCTATGCTTGATTCTAGTTAGATTACTAACTATGAATTTTGCAGGGGACCTATAAATTTCATGGCTACAATTAATCCATGTGTCTTTTACTATTTGGTGGGATTCCTCTTGTCTTAACCGGGAAGAATTGAATTTGAATGGAGACTTTGGTTTGGGGGAGGTTCCCACAATTTCCAGGAAAATTGGAGAGTGGTCTGAAATGCCTCTAGATCCAACCCATTTCATGATCCTGTCAAACTTGTCCACTAATGGCGCCTTTATAAGGAATTGACCCAACCTTCTAGAAATCATAACATCACCTATCCTACGATTTCGCAAGGTGGGCTAGATCTGAGCCACATCAATGTTGAGAAAATTGTAATGATTCAAGAGCTTCTCAAAAAAATTAGAGAGGGAGTCAATCTGAGGATGGTTTCCCCATGAATTTGCATGTCCTAATGAGAAGTTTAAAGTCTACACCTATAATGATATTATCTCTCACCATGAAAGGCACCCACATTAAATCCACTTAGAATTCTTCTCTATTGTGACAAGGTCCATATATATTAACCAATATCAAGGTACTTCCTAAGTCTTCTGAGAGCACATCTGCTGCCAATACCCCTTCCCATCCCGAGACATTATCTATCTTCATAGTTTTGTTGTTGCTGCCCATGGCACAACCACTAGACCTACTTCACGCATCCAGAGCTTAAAAGGTCCATTCGGGAAGAAGGGATTTTAATATGTTAATAATGATATCACCATCACCTACAGTTTCGTGTAGGAAAATTACATCCAACTTCTCAAGTTCAAACAAAATACCAAGCGCCAGTTTTTTGTCGGGGTTGGCTAAACTCTTGCATTTGAAGGATAACCACTTAATCTGGGCATCGATTCTGGGTTGTCTTTTTCTCTAAGAACCTGATCAATAGAAATTTGTTTACCAGATGTCACATGAATCTAATCTTTATGAATGGCCTTAGATATGTTGGAGTGTCTGCCTCTCAATGGATTGGGTCCCTTCGGTGGGGAGGCACCACAGATACCACAAAAGGTTGTCTAGGAGGGATTGGCATGTGCTAGGGATCATAAGTTGTGCCTATGGCAAGTGTTGTTATTTGATGATGCCTCACCATCAACTAGAACCAAGACAGAAGGCCCTTGAAGAGTGGACGGGGATGTGGGTGAGTAATGAGGGGCCAATACTAGGGGACAGGAGATGGAATTCAAATTACAAAAAGAAAGAGAAATCCTAGACAAAGAAAGAGATGCAGAGACATGATCAAAAATTAATTAACCAGATATATCCAAGATGGAAGTGTACCATCTTCAGAAGAGTGTGAGTGAGTAACCCTTGTTGAAGGTGATCAAGCTGTCGGTTATTGAGGACTTTTGACAGTGTCCTTTTGACGTGTTTGAGATATGTTTTTTGCATTATAGGTGGGTTCCTTTGATCCTCCTATCTGTGTGTGTGCCCTTGCTGGCTCCTCCACTGGGCTCACATCTTTTCTTTCATTAGAAATCAAGGGACAATCCTTAAAGAGATGGCCAACCTCATGGCACCTTCTGCATCTAAATGGGACCCCTTCATAGTCCAAGAATTGTAGCTTGGTGAGACCATGATATTCTAGTCTCAAGCCTTCCACTAGTCCATCCCTGGTGTCCAAATGTACAATAATTCAGGCAATAGCCATATTCCCCATCTTTATAAATGATTTTTTGTGGTCCAGATAAATGCCCAAATCATATCCAATGCAACAAAATACGTCCTCAGACCCTAAATGAAGCAGTAGACCCAGAATCCACACCCATATAGGCCCAACACCCATCTTCTCCTTATCTGGATCAAAAAGTGGTGTCCACTGCTTTAGAAATATTGGTGCCATCTCTATGTGCCAGAGTTTTGACATAACCTGATTGGCATGTTCAGGATGGGAAAAATCTAGAGCAAGCCATCCCCTTGTCATGGTTATAAAAGAAGGTAGTTGTTTAACGATTTGTCCCCATATCTCCACAACCCATCGTTTGAGCCACGATGTGGTGTAGCTTCACCCCTACACCCTGCCAACCAAAATAGTGCTTGCGGTATCCAAATCCTGTGCCATTTTAATTCCTTCCCCAAAGACCAATAAACACCCTCGCTCCCTAACATTTGTGCAATTGGATCTTTTGGCAGGTTTTTCTATGAACCCTCCACCAATTGCCCTACCTCATGGAGCAGGTTGTCCTCAACTTCTGAAACCCTAGCATCATCTTGTTTTGATTTTAGTATAATATGAGGCACTCCTTTGAAGCATCATGATGTCTTCACCGATTGGGGAGGCCAGATTTCTTGAGAAGTAAAGTTTGCCTCAATTGGTCTCCTTTTCCCTGTATAGTATGTGCGATAAGCTTCCACTTCAACCCTAAAAACCCCACATGTTGTTGCAGAGGATTCCCTGATTCTTGCTACCAAGGTGGTGAGCTTCTCCTACTCCCATAATTGAATCTTCGAGGGTGAAGGAATTGTAAAAACAGGTTGCGGATGATAGTCCAACAAGAATGGCTCGAATGGTTCAAGTGATACGATGGTATCGAGAACCAACACAGAGGGTTCAAACCCTAGGGTAGAAAAAGAAGCCTCCCCATCGTCCGAGGCAGAGATATAGGCATCTACCTAAGCGATTGGTTCTTGTGCAATAACCGGTGGATTCATATTGGAATGATAAGGTGGATACTCAGTCCATATCATCATAGAATCTATGGAGTCAATTGAGTAATCCACTAACTCCTCTTCTAGCTCAGCTACAAGTCCTAAACAAGGTTAGCCTCCAAAAAAAACATCAACAAATAAGGGCTCCCGGGAGTGCTAACCTTGTCTGCCTTCAAACCGTATCTGCAACATCTTGTGATTTTCCTTCTGCGTCCTCCTCCATCGCCAGCAAACTCCTCTTAAAACTTCCTGTGCTACCCTAACCAAGCCCTAATTTCTCACTAACCTTCACGACAGAGTGATATTTTAGAGACATTTCACCTTCCACCCCCAACTTTATTAATTACTAACTTACCGTTATTTATTTAAAACCTTCATACTATATAAAATGTTGAGATAATCATCCTTAAGACACACAATGTTAGAAACCAAATACATCTATCTATTAATCGATCTCAATGAATGATGTACAATGTGTACATATCAATACATAAAGAAATTGTTGATTAAGTTTCCAAGTCTTCTTGGACACTAATAACCACTCACCATAACATAAACTAAAACCCAAGGATTAGTTGTCTAACATTCTGCCCTTAATTCAAAGGGTTGTATCAAAGTCCAAGAATGAGAGCCCAAAATGCAAAAATTCATATTAGCCAAGAGCTAAATTTCTCTCAAAAAAAGTTTTCAAGGATGACCACAAGCTAGAGATGGTGGTTTTTAAGAGAAAACCGCAAACGATGCCCACATATAAAACCTTCCTAGTAGTTCTCAGACCAATAAAAATTTCCAACTTTTGAACCATCAATGTAGTTCCTCGAACAATTCTCAATCTGGAAGTGCTCATTCAAAAACAACTCATTTAGCAAAAATTGAAGTCTCTCTAGCTACAACTCTATCTCTAATTGGTACAGGTTGTGGCTCAGGCTCACCGGTAGGTATTTGACTCAGGCTCACTTGACATCTCGAATCTGTAGTAGACCACCAAAAATTCCCCCCTTTTCGGATATAGGGTGAGAAGATGAAGTAGTCTTCATCACTACAAGGCTCGTCAACACTCTCGAACATATCATGTGGTATGACCTGTAAAAATTCTTGGTTGTTTTGCACCAATATCAAGAAGAAATCCATTCAAAATTTAATTTCTCTCTTATAGTAATCTTCTTTTTGGAACATCTATTTGAAGGGTGATTGTGCTTTCCACAATTATCACATGCGTGAATATCAAAACATTGATTGTTCATATGTACAACTCTATTACACTGTTGACATAGATCAATTTGTTCTAGAACAATAACATCCAGAAATAAAACACTACAAAATTGTATAGGTTTATAAAAATTAGGAAGATGAAAAGATGCATCTAGGACATCTTTGTTATATCCCAAACCAGTTATGTGTTTGTTATTTGTAATTTCTTCCCACGATCTTATAAAGGTATTAGGAACGACAAATTTATCATCAAGACTTTTGGTTGCATCCAAATTTTCTCTTGAAATGGTCTAATCCATGTCTGACTCTAAATTGGAATTGGGCTCAAATAAAGTCTTATTCTAAACAAAAACCAGTTCAAAATCACAATTTTTCTTCTGAAGTTCGTCTTGCTGAAACTATGATTTTAGCTCCAAGAATTCAATTTTGCTTTGAGAATTTTTCAATCATGTTTGGATGTCAGATAATGTGTCCTTGTTGATTTGGAAATCTTTATGGATAGTAGACAAAATTATATTTCTTAATAATTGTAACAAATCATTGACTTTGGCCATTTTGTCACCGAGAATGCACCCAATATAAGCAAATTTACAACGATTTAACTAGGTGTTGGGTTCAACCGAAAATGCACCCATTTTACAATGCAAGTTTGAGAAGTATGAATAATTTTAAATAAGAAGGTAAGAAGGGATGAAGAGTAGGCCTAATCAATAAAATATCTATAAACTTGAAGATATTTTAAATGTAGACTCTTAACACCCTTCTTCGAAAGGTACAAAACTAATTATGTAATAGTCAATATAGAAAAAACTCCAACAACAAATGATATTTCCTCATACTTGATTCCACATGTAAACAAATGATGATGACTCAAAATGTTGCTACCTTGAGAGTCACAATATATATATATTTTACATTCTCAAATCCAAAATCATGATCCTTTATACATAAACAAATAGAGTATACACACCGGTAAAAGTGAGTCATTATTTGAACTTTGTAGTTTTGCCTCTCAATTCGTTAGTGATAATTGGGATATTTTCTTAGCAATTTTATGTCAATAAATATTGAAAACACTGCTACTATCCTCATAATTATTGTTTCATCTTTATGAACCGCAATTAATTGGTCAAATTCTCTGTCGGCGCTGGAAAATATCATTGAGGTTGATGACCGATGCAACCTTTACCAATCCAACTTTTCATGGTCATAAGATTCATGCTCGTCCTTTAGAGATATCGGCTCCTCATAGGATCTAAATATTTTACCAAAACCCTCTACCTCGACTTTGATAGACAAGCCCTACCACTTCCATATTTTTCAAAAGTGAACATTCTTGATTCTCAATTTAATTTGATCATTTTTTTAAATCTGTCGAAGAAAAAATTGAACAAGGTTATTCCAATCTTGGTATCGAATCCCATTCTCAAAGTTGGGACCTCACATTCTCAAATAAAAAAAAATTCCAAACACTGTGCCATCCAGATACGGCTTCGCTACACATATAATTGAGATCCTTTGGTTTTGGGTTTGAATGAAATAATGGAAGCAACATTACCGGACAATCAAAGTTTCTTGTACACAAACAAACACAAGGGAGATTGGCGATGTCAATTTTGTGATACATTCCGTTGTCATATACAAACCCTGGTTTTTATTTGGCCCATTAAAGATACCTCATAATCGAACTTAGAGAGAAGCTTTAATCCAATACTATTAGACACACAAATTGATTTGGGGATTTTTCATGTCATTGTCGCCCATATAATCTTGACAAAATAATAGCATAATTTGGCCTTTCATTCCATGTATCAAAGCCCTTAGAAATGTTGTAAAGTAAAAAAAAGGTGCAAGATATCAAGTAGAGATCGACATCGATCATGCCATTTCTTCTCATTACAACACTTTTTCTACGTTGAAAAAGGGCTCATTTTCAAATCTTATCATATTTAAAACACATTGTTACATAACACACGACATCAACATATCTCGAACACGATATCACACAGATTTCATAGAAAATTCTATCTACTCTTTGGTAAATGAATCAGTTCCAATAACATTTATTATTTTTTCTATCTCTTTAATCATGAGAAGAATGCATCATGCATACCTAAACCCATAATATCAGTTGTACACTACGCATAACCATCCTTCTTGGTCACATCAACTGGAACTTCCTCCAATACGTATACTAAAAAAACACCGGTGGAATATGTTCACATCCCCGAGAGAAGAACTAGAAATTACAAAATGAAACAATGGTTTATCTCGGTCAACAAGAGCGTAAAACCCCTCCTGAGTTCGACAACGAATTTGAGACCTCAATTTCAAAATGAACAGTGACGAAAACTTTTAATGCCACATTCATACAAATTAAAATAGACACAAACACATGGCACAAGCTCCACATAGTGAGGCCACAATGGCAGTCCACCAAGAAAGGAGGTGCTCAAGAATCCCATAGAACTAGTGGCTCAACTCAATCAACATGCAAATGAACCTCCACTCCGATACCACTATATGACACACAATATTGGAAACCAAATGCAACTGTATATTAATTGATCTCTGTGAATAATGTACAATGTATACATATAAATACATAAAGAAACCGTTGATTCAGTTTCCAGGTCTTCTTGGACTCTAATAACCACTCACCATAACAAAAAATAAATTCCAAGGGTTAGTTGTCTAACAATTGGAGTAAACAACACTTCTATAGACAGAGAGAAGGTGCTACTTTAGGAACTTATGAATCTTACAAAAGAGTATGTTGATGAATGTTGAAGTTCTAGTTCTTTCTTTTATGATACTGCGATCTAGATTCATTCATCCAGTAGTATCATCTAGTGCCACCATCCTCAAGGGTCAATAATTCTCCAAATTCAGCAACCTCTCAGTTGCCTATCTCCTCCACATCTATGATGGATTTCTATAGCACTCTACCAATCAAACCCTCTCCATTTTTACAGCAGACAGTAGCAAGATTTGAAAGACAACTTGGCGAGAGTCGTTAATGGATTGAGGAATTGGAGCAGTTGCTTCTCTCTGAGAGTGATGAAAACGGAAGTTCTAGTTCAGATTTGAGATTATTGCAATCTTTACCCTCAGTAATCTCTAATGTCCATGCTTTATTCATATATGTTGTTTCTCAAGTTGAGACATTTCATTAAAGAATAGGATCAATGCATGCTACAAATCTTGTTGATCAACACTAAAGGGGGGATGATAACGACCCTTTTCTTGAAGATGATAGGCAAGAATTAGCAAAGAGAGAAGTTGCATCCAAAAGAGTTCATCTGGCATTGCATGCATATACATTTTCACAAAATTACACTCAAGTTGCTGGCTTGTTTTCCATGTAAGCAACAGCAATCTCTTCTTTGTCAGGGATGTCCCATTCTACACAGTCAACTCTTGGGGATTTTACTATTGCTTCATCTGGGTTAGGGTTTTCCATATTTTGTGCTCCAGCATCATCTTCAATTTCTTCGTCTTTTTTCTTTTCCACACAAGCAAGCTCTGTGCCTAGTTCTATTTTTGGGTCTTATGGAGCCATGCAAACACCCTCTATGTTTCGGACTTCGTAGTCAATGCCATCAATGTTTGGGGAAAATATATATTATTTTGTTTTTCCTTCAACCATAGTAGTTGTGAGTTCCTCATCAATGTTTTCATCTTCATCTTTTGGCACAGGTGTTGTAACTACTTCAAGTTCAAGTTTTGTAGTTTCTACTCATCCCGAAAAATGGTTTAGAAGAGGTCATGGATGTTAGGGTCATAATCTTTGGAGAAAATATCACCATATAAAAATTCGAAGCCCAAACCTTGTACAAAATGATGCTAAATGGTCGATAATTTAGATTTGAGTGAATTAGTTTAAGGATGATTCAGAGGACAAAAGTAAAACTAAATTAAATGGCACGTATATGAACGAAGAAGCCAAATTGATATTCAATTCCATTATAGGCAGTATGTAAGAGGAATTAGACATTCCACAACTTTCTATGGATGGTGAAGTTTCTGTAGCGATGAATAGAGCCTAGTGTTGAAATGGAGAGATTGTGCATCTATATTGAAGATGTCTTGGAGAAGTTTTGATAATTTTTTGGGTTAAGCTTCATTTTTACACAAGAATTAATCCATCCACCAACGAAAACAAAAGAATCTCTTAATTTTTTTTCCACCTATCATCACAATTCAAACCCTTCACTATTATACGACTTCTCCCTTTCCTTTTCATTCATTTTCATTAATTAACGGGGATATCGCTTAATTTCTAAGCCTAAATTTTATTGTGCACCTCCCACCTCTTACTTACAAATAAAATGGCAGGAATTTAGAATGTGAGCCACCATTAAATGTGGTTTTTTTCCTAATTGTGATATATTGGATAATGGATGAGACGAGTTTTTGTTTTTTAATAAAAAATAAAGATTATTTAAATACAAAATGGAAATTTTGTCTCTATAATATTAAGTTTATTTTACATAGTAGGAAAACCTAATAAAAAATATTAAGTTTATTTTGGGAGCTTAAGAAGGGAAGATGTTATTCTCCTCACTCATATTAAATTATTGCTTATAACAAATTATTCTTCATGAATTTATTATTGATTATATTTTTTTGTGAATCAATTATCGATTGAGGTTGATAAGGTACCAATGATCTTGTTTTCACCTTTGGATTGGAGGGTGATACAAATAATTATATGATTGATAATGAAGATAATGAGAGGCACTCATCTCCCTCTCAACTCAATCGCACCTACCTCAAACCGTTGTAGTGTTCCACCCATATATTGCATAAGGATTCTCGATTGAGAAGGAAAGCAAGGAAGTAAGTAAGTTCAAGGGAGAAGAAAAGCCATGACACCTCTAAATATCACTTGGATTCTTGTTATGTATTTTCTATGACCAAGCTCAAAGGCTTTCTCTCATGTTCTATGTTCTTTTCAAAGTAATCCAAGCTCGTAGACCTACTTCAAGGGAACATTAACCTACACAACTTAATAACCTCCCAATAGTGGTAACGGGCATGTGTATTTTGATGATGGTGGTGTCCATGTGTTTTCTGTTGATGGTGATAGATCTTTCTGTCCTATTGAGGGTGACAAGCATGTGTCTTACATTGATGGCAACATGCATGTGAATTGTGTCGATGGTAGTGACATTATGTCTTTTATTGATATTACGTTGAGGTATATGTTGACGGTGGTGAGATCTTCCTATGGACTTGGATATTTTTCTCATAGTGGTTCCTAGTGGCTTTACTTTCATTGAAATACAACATGTTTTGCGTAATTAAAATGACTAACATAAACGATTGATTCTTATTATTGTAGTACTTGTTAGGTAGTCATTTTTGTGTTCCTAGACTAAATTAGTCATTCATAGTAGTCATTTTTAATCATATTACTTATTAGCTAGTGATATATTTTAACCCAAGATTAATTTTATCATTTATGTTAGTTGTTTTTAGTTGGGTCACCTAATATTGTTCATTTTTGGTAGTATTTCACTTGGAAAAGATACGATGACTAACATTTTTAGTCACCTAGTCACTAATTTCTCATTTTCTACTAGTGGATAGAGAAACAAACATGGTTTTAGGGGGAGTACACAAAAATAATTGATGTTGTGGGATAATATGAGTTGCAACATAAATGTGGAATGACAAGAATCCCACAGTCAATTCAGGTCCATAAGATATGTCCCCACGTAGATGCAAGGAAGCAGATGTAGGAGGTCAAAGAGAACTGGTTCAGGGGGAGCTACTTTTATAGCAGTAGCAGGCAATAATATTTTCAGCCTCAGGAAGAAATATTGCATAAGAAATGAAAGGTTTGCATCATGGGTGAAATACCATTATTTCATTTAAGTTTTGAATTCAATTTTGCTTAGCAGTCGTGTGTTCATTAAACAAAATGGATACAGGCTTTGAATGTCCCTTAGCTTTCAATTAGTATTGCTATGTTAACTGGTGGTATGGACTCATATGGAGCAACATTTTTGTGCAAGAGGGCATTTCTTCTTGAGAAGGACGTATTAGGGTTTGCCTAGTACAATATCCAATTTGTATCAATTTCTTGGTGAAATTGGTATTATTTATATAGTGGTCCATATTTGGAGTAACCTGATCTTAGGGGGAGCATATCACATATGTCCAGTACATAGAGAAGCAACAACTACAAGAGAGTTGAGCTTGGATGAGGAAACGTTAATGCCTCATTAAAGATATATCAACCCTTGAGAAGAGAATTTTGCAAAATCATATTACACATCAGCAGCCAGATCCTTAGCCATTAATTATAAGAGGGAGAAGAAGAAACATATTTCCCTTTGCCATTGATGTCAAAGGTGGAGAGAATTATGGGAGAGAATGTTGTGATGGCCCATGTAGAGGAGAGAAAGCCATTTGTGGCTCATGCAAAGAGAAGTGTGGACTCATCATGAGGATTGGACATCAATCTGGAGAAGTGATGAGGTGTTTCCATCAATGCTAAAACGGAAGATTGTTGGACAATTGGCATTGACTAAATGGTTGGGGGCAACTAGTATGTTGGCATTGATGTCAAGTGGAATGGAATTGAGGATAGAGGTAGCATTTTTTGGCATTGAGGAGCATGTTGTTCAAGCGTATTCCCATGGTTGCTATAGTATTATTTAGAGAATCACCATAGTAGCAGGCTTATTAGCAAGAGCCACAAAATGATGACTATGCTGGCTGGGGAGTCCCATACTTTGGAGGAGATTATGTATCAAGAGATCAACTTTGTTACTCTTAAGAGTGGCATAGTTGGAAATTTCTTGGAAATATATTTCCAATGGTATGTGGAACTATGAAAAATGTCACAGAAGAGTAAGTTCTAGACACAAGAAGAAGGGTCAAGGTGCAAAGAATAACAAAGAATTTGAAGCCATTTTTCAAGTAAAAAATGAGCTCAAAGACTACATAAAACCTACTAAACTAGAAAGCGATCTAAAAGATATTTCCAATGATATAAATAAGTATACAAATGGCCTCCTAGATCAAAAGATAGAGGAAGTCAAAGTTGGTACTCCAAAAGGTAGAGTTGCGGTACTTTCCCAGAAGGTGAGAATCCCGAAGGTTTATTTAAAAGAGTTACATGATGGAAAGGAGATGGGGAGGAAAGAAGCATATAAGGATGGAATATCGATATATCGGAGACCCAGAACCTCAAAGGTCTATTTAAAAGAGACCTGAGATGAAATGGAGCAAGGGTCACGGGAACAAATCCTGGAAGGTTGAAACCTTGGAGGGCCCAGAATGTCGGAACGTCGGAAGGCCTGAAAGGTCAGACTGATCTAGGTGGATGTTGGTGGCCACCCACCTATTCCACTTGGACCTCCACCACTATGTCTTTCATTTTTTTAGTTTCCTTAATTGTAGCAGAAATTACTACTTTTGATTGTTTTTCGCGCCCTGAACTTCTGTAGCTGTTTTGAGGCTCTAAATGCCATTTTTTGGGAAAACTAGGGCCAACATGGGCTTTTGCTTGATTTTGGTCATTCAAAGGTTGTAGTCCTTGAATAGATTTTTCTAACAAGGTATTGTGCACATCAAATGGAGATCATATGCCAAAGTTCCGACCCCAGGAAGTTGATGTACCAATTTACCCAAACGGGGCCCATAGTTTTGGCACTTCATCTCCTAGGGTTAGGTTTTTGGATGTTTAGGGTTTTTTATTGTTTCTCAATAATAAATAGGCCTTCAAGCCACATTGTAACACAGTTCAAAGGCATGTAGCCACTACATCTCTTCTCAGATATAAGCTAGCATCGTCCGAGTTAGTCTTATTTCCATTTTGTTTGTCAGCATATTTCAGTATTTGATATTAATGAAATAAAATATTATTTCTACTTCATCTCTATATTTATGGCTATATCTATAATTTGTTGCATTCTTGTTTAATTTTGGATTAGTGGTATTATAGAATTCTACTCTTTCTCTATTTTTCTTTGCATGTCCCCAATGAGGTCGGGATATAAGGAGTTAGGGTTCGAACTGGTTGAACCTTTGCAAGACTAGAATCGCAAATCCCGATAGCCTCCCATGGCAGAAGAGAAGAAAGATGAGGGGGCATGAGATCCTTTCAAAATCTTGCTCGAGGAAGCCCTCAAGAAACAAAGGAACGTGATGATGGACAACTTTGCCCAAATCATTTAGCAGTTACCCAAGGGTGATGCATCCTCTTCCAGTAGCTACTCTAGAAGCGCCACACTCTTTAAGGTACAAGTTAACTTTGACATCCCCATATTTTAGGGTCAGATAGATGCGGACATTGTAGATAAATGGTTAAATCTTCTAGAAGGATATTTTTCTATTCATGATTTTTCCATTTGGGAAAATATTACTTGTGCACTTCTCAACACCACCCCCCATGTCAAGGACTGTCTTAGGACAATCAGGTCTTAGGACACTCTGGTGTGGATAAAAGTGTGGTTGTACTACAAAAGTAATTTTATTGGCCCAAACTCTGACTGGATGTTGGGAAATATATCAGATCCTACATAGCCTGCGCCATCACCAAGCCAACCATCACGAAGCAAGGCCTGTACACTCCTTTGCCTACTCCCAGGAAACTGTGGAAATCCATCTCCATGGACTATATGTCTGGCCTCCATTCTACCAAGCATCGTAATGATTGTGTATTTGTGGTCGTGGAGAAGTTTTCTAAAATGGATATCTTGGTGGCCTGCAAGAAGATTATCATAGCAGAGGAAACTTCCAAACTCTTCTTTGAATGAGTATGGGTACATTTTGGGATCCTGCAGACCATTATGTCATATTGGGATAGCATTTTCTTGAGAAAGTTATGCTCAAGCCTCTAGACACTATTGGACACCAAGCTCGCCAAGTCGTTTGTCTTCCATCCCCAGACTGATGGCTAGATGGAGGTTGTGAATAGAATGATAGTGCACATACTCCACATGTACAACTTCAAGCATCCTCAAACCTAGGATGAGAGTCTTCCATATGTCCAACATAGTTATAACAGATCTCTCCATAACTCGACTAGTCATAGTCCCTTTCAGGTGGATCTAGGATTTCAACCATTGTGTTTGATTGATGTTTCCATGCCTCATGTGACTACACAGACAAAATCCACACATGTATTTTCCAAGGCTGATAAAGTGACCAAAATTATTGAACGCATCCAACACATATGCCAGTAGGTTCATGACATCTTAGAGAAGTCAAATGTCAAGTACAAGCAGCGACATGATCAACATCGGGTGCCACATAAGTTTCAAGTGGGTGACAAAGTTTGGTTTCATTTGCAGAAAGAACATCATACCAGAGCCCATCGGAAGCTCAGACCACTTTGATATGGTCCTTACACCATTACCAAGGTGGTGCGAGAAAATTCTTTTGAGCTCAACATTCCCCCATTCCATGGCCTATACCCAGTGTTCAATGTGGACTGCCTTCAACCATACTCCCCACCATTACTAGACACATCAAACATTGCAGAACAGCTCACACCAAGAGAGTTAAACCCAAACTACATGGAATAGACCACAATTGATTGGATTATGGACACACAGGTGAAGAACACTCGCCAATAGAATATCCAACTATATTGAGTTGTCAAAGTTAGCCCATT
>APFE030412099.1:31151-57090 GCA_000404065.3 Pinus taeda | reverse complement strand
TCTGAAGTAATTATAGAGTTTATAGATCAATTCATCATTACCAGGTTTGGTGTCCCAAACGCTCTTGTTTTCAATAATGCATCTTATTTCTCTGGAAATTCTATGTTTGATTTTGCTATTAAAAGAGGGTTTAAATTGAAATATTCTACGAATTATTATCCCCAAGGTAATGGTTTAGCATAATCTACCAATAAAAATCTCGTTAAAATCATTAAGCGAACTATTGAGCAGAATCATAAAAACTGGCATAAATCTTTGATATTTGCACTATGGGCTAACAGAATAACACAGAAGGCTTCCATAGGTACTTCTCCATTTAATCTTGTATATGGGAAAGAAGCAGTTCTACCAACCAATTTATTGCTTCCTTCTCTAGCCCTAGTGCAGTTTATTAAAGAAAGTCCCCCATCTTCTATTCAACTAAGACATGATCAAATCTTAAAATTAGAAGAAGAAAGAGAAAAGGCCAAAATTATTCATGCAAAACATCAGCAAATTATCAAGTCATATTTTGATTCAACTTCATCTAGTTCAAAACAATTACAAGTTGGTGATCTAGTTCTGAAATGGGACAAAGCACATGAAGATAAAGGAAAACACACTAAGTTCCAGAAAATGTGGCTCAGACCATTTCAAATCAACGAGAAGATAGGCCATTCAACTTTCATATTGCAAGATCTATTAGGTAAGAGAGATTCTCTTCCTGTTAATGGCCTTATCTTGAAAAAATTCTTCAATTGAGGAGGTAACCCCTTCTCCTTTTGTAAATATTCAATTTTCAGCAAAATTTGTGTTCATAGTTTTTAAGATTATTAGAAAATAAAGTTGTAAGATATCTCCCATTGGCCTTTGCTATATTGAAAAAGTTGCTCAAAAGAAATAGTTTTGATATTTACTTTTAAAATTGAAACCTTAAACAAAAGAAAATTTCTAGGAAATTAGGTATATTTAGATTCTGAAACACCATTTCATTTTTGTAAAAGCTTCTCGAGATTGAGAAGTACTGTAAATCATTTTAATGTTTTCAAGTGGCCAAAAAACGGTTATCAATATCAAAACAGAAATTGATTCAATCTTAGCATCTTCAATCTTACCCTGTCATCCATGCTCTCTTAAGGAGAAAATTGTCCATCCCATTCATCAAAGTTTATGATTATTCAGAGTGTAATTCTAAAATATATTTGATATAAAAGATGAGGGGTCTTATTACAAGCTTGCTTACCATGATCATTGGGGAATAGTTTAACTGACATTACCAATACTGCATACCAAAACAGGGTAATGGCTTATAATCATAAGACAAGGGGTCTCATCACGAGCCATCTTGTTCAGTTAGATTACAACTAGTGAATGGCATTGTGAAACAACTGGCCACCAAACCAGGACAATGGCTTTTTATCTTGCAAAATAATAAAAAAGAAAAAGAAATACAAAATATAAAGGCATATTTTTGGATTCATTCTTTTAATTATACTATGAAATGGATAGGATAATGGACAATCAAATGGTTAAAAGGTATTCTTGTCGAGACTATGAACGTTTGCTGGTAGCAGAGGCTCTACCTATGACAAAGGAGTCATTAAAAAGCTAAGTTGAAAAGGTTCTTTGTTTTATCATTATCAACCAATAAAGGCTAATTTAAAACTTAGAATGTATTTAATTTTAACAAAAGAAGGAACTAGCAAAAATAGCTCTTATTAGATTCAGAATTTATGTATACCTAGTTATATTAGAATTTTCCTCTTTTGTTAGATTTCTATATAAAGAAAGTTTAAGTATTGAAACATTTTTTAGAGATAACTGTTTCTCCTAGTGAATCACCAATTGTTGTGCTGTACAACAACCCCCCATTTCATAAAATTTTATCTTTAACTATAATATGAAATGGGTTCTTTTTTTTTATTTATGAATAAAATTGGTATCAACTCATCCTTCATCAAAAGGTCCGAAAGAAACAATACATTATAAACCTTTTGAATAAACATAAATCAATCTTATAAAATAAATATATAATTCTTTATTATTGCGATAAAGCGATTGCAAGATCGCATATCACAACAACAAGGGATGCATAATGAAAAGACCCATTGGTTTACCCCGATCTGAAAAGTGAATAACTCTCGGATATCGGGAAAGGCAAACAAGTGTAACAAAAGGCCCTCTCACTTTTCTCTGATGCGATATCGCTATCGGCAATCGGAGAGTGTAGCGGACACACGTTAAAGACACCTTTTAAAACTCCCGATGCGAATAAGTTGTATCGCCATCGGGGATCAGGGGTTTTGCAATGACACAAATATTACCACTCAAGCATTTCTCTGATTCCGATTGTGATAAAGCTAAGCACGAATTTCAAAAAAGATTGAAAAGGCTTCGGTATATTATGTTAGATTATTATTAAAAGCTTTCCCGTTCCCGATAGCGATTCACTTATGATTATCCGCCAAAAATCAAAGCCACGATTGAATGAATTATTCGGTGAATAAACAATATGATGGACATTTAAATTATTGACAGGTTAAAGTGGCCAATTAATGGAGCAGTTATGCCGAGATCTTCTTAGAGATTGTATCTACGGCAGTATTATTTTAATCCTTCATTATTCGTTAATTGATATAACTCTTTCATATTTGGTTCACACCACCTATTCTCTGTATTACGTTCATTTTATCTCCTGCGCAGATCTCCGCCGAAGCAAAAAATTCAAGCCAAATGGGGAAGAAATCCAAGAGATTTGCAGCAGCTTCAGCTCTCGCAGTAACAGGACAATCTACCGTTGATCCAGGACCAAGCAAGAAAGGATTGATTTCAGACACTACCTGTCTTGGCGTTGGCAACACTAGCTGGCAAAGCATTTATAATCTAATTGAAGCTGAAGAGCCCGAAACGGTATCAGTGCAAGCTACTGCAGATTCAATTAGAAATTCAGAAGCTACCCTAAAGGATTTAGCCGACTCCTATCTACACCAGATAGCAGCTCGAGAGAAAAATCTTCCGTATACAGATGTAGTGCGGTGGGCAGTTAAGGAAATCCCTGTTATGAATAGAACATTCTGCACAGTTGACGGGAGAGTCTTCGGCTCGTTTCAACCTAATGATTTGAGAAAAATGTACCACTTGCCTAAACCACAGAAGAAACACAAAAAATCATTTCTGGAGAAGTTCAGAAGTGAGAATGAAACTGAATCAGCACCTATTCGGGAATGGAGATAGAACCCCGCAAGGCACAAGCATGAATCTTCGGGTAAGTACTCTGTCGATTCATTATGTTCTCCTTACTGTTACGCCGGGGAAATGATGTGTAGGATTTGGGGATTACATGATTCCGCAAAATTCTCAATTGAAATGGTTCCTTTAATGGAAGCGGCAGTTAATAGTGAGATAATGGATTGGGGAAATATATTATCTGATAAGTTAGCCACTACTATTCTTGAGTTTAGAAATAAAACTCGCGTCACCGATAGGTCTATTCCTCCGTTTTATTTTAGTGCCTATATTTTAGATACTCTTTGTTTCATCTCTGAATTTCCTGTGCTGGGGTGGAGATGGACTCCACAAGACCCCATGCTGATTCACATTTATCACCAGAAGCTGTGGAAAGCACATTATAAGGACCACCTGTATCAAGTTTGTAATGGTTTTATGTTGCCCATTTACTATGCCATTTTTGACAAGCCTGCTCCGAAGATTTCTTCACAAGCAGAGATTGACCTAACCGCTCTAGGAAACTAGTTCGGAGAGGATAAATTCACATACATAAAAGTTTTCGGCAGCCTTGCCAGGCCTCATGTCCTTCCCTTGTACATACCCGACAAGCTATTGGCCAGAGAATTAGCCTATCAGATTACGTCCGCAGGAGCAACCAAGACTCTGAGGACTTCAAAGAAGCAGGTTTGGCCTCCTTTTCCTCTAAGGTGTGGTGTTTATACTCTGCATGACTATAAGCATGCAGAAAAGGAAGCAGAAAAGATAAATATGCTAAATCTCGCCACCATTCTTAATAGGCGATTTGACCCAAGAAAAGTCGTCTACAATGTGCTTGAACAGGCCAAACTCACAAAGTTTGATCATAAGGAAGACGGTTTTGATGACTTATTTTCTTCGGCGGAGTCATTATTTCAGGTCCAAGCATTGGCTAAAATGAGATATAACGACGAAGGGTTAGTAGAATTCAAAAAACTTAGAGAGCAGAGGTTGCAAACTCTGCCCCTGGATTTACTAGCTACTGCCCCTACGGCACAATCAAGCGAGCCTGAATAGAAACTCATCGACAAACCTCCTGCTGCATCAAAGATTCTTGAAACAGATAAAGAGAAAGAGCAGGAGGAAGTACAGAGGAAAGAGCAGAAGGAAGTACAAAGGAAAGAGCAGGAGGAAATACAGGAGGAAGAGCAGAAAAAGGAGCAAGATAAGGGCAACGAGAATTTCAATGTGGATACCCAAATTGATTCGAAATTGCTCCAAGAATGGCAGTAATTTGACTCCATCATAAGCAATATGGACGATCCAAAAGGTGCCGATACACCCAAAGCAACATATACACAGGATACAGCATCAACAAAGGTTCCAAGTGAAGGAACCAGCGGCCTACCCCTTAGTACAGACTTAGAAATAATTCCAAAGGATCGCTCGGATCAAATCATTTTGCAGGTGGAGGATATACCTCCATTAGATGTCTTTTACAGTCCAAAACACGGGGCTGTAGTGAAGCGACAACGGAAAAGGAGAAGGCTTGATAAACCTTCCCTGTTTCCAGAACAAACAGAGACAACCAACGTAGTTTGGAAAGAGGAGTTTGATCCTTCCGATGACCTAACGAAGCTTTCCCAGTATGCCAGAGCCTATTCGGCGGCCACCATGGACAAGGCATCGGAAGTGAGTAATCTACTAAAAGAAAAAGACCAAGAAATTATTTTTTTGCAAACACAGCTGTCGAAAGCACAACAGAAAGTTGAACAATTGGAACAGCAATTGTCAACACAAAAGCAATTAAATAATCAACTGAGTAAGCAGTTACTTGAAGAAAAACAGAGAGTAGACTCAAGTGCGATTCAAAAGCAGAAAGAATTATCAGAAGCATTGGAAAAATTGAAGACGATGAATGAACTAATGGCGAAAACGAAAGATGAGCAAATTACACAGCTATCACTTCAAATAGAGAAGTTCAAGAGTCTTCCGCAACCTACCGATTTCAGAACAGAAGTGCTGCAGATTAATAAGGCATTGGTGACACAGATAAGACTGTTGTGTTATAATATTTCTCAGGTTGATCCCCTTTGTGATATAACAACATCAATAATTGATAAATCAGTTGATGCTAGACAGGATTTAGAGTAGGCCAACGAGACCTTGATAGATTTTCTTACTTAGCAAGACACCAGTGAGGGATAGGCAGCAAATCTACCCAAAATCCTAGAATCACATAAGGAAATCCTATTCTTAGAATGGTAGTCTAAGTTGATGAAGGCAGAGAGAGAAGTTTCAAGATGTAGATTATCTACAAATAAATTGATTGAATTAATCAATAACACTCTCTATTTATCTAATATGATTTCGCAATGTACCCTAGGTAAATTGCTATCAGCTAAAACATTGGAGCAAGCATGTAATCAGGAGCCGGAAAAGAATGAAAGGTTAATCGCAGGTATTCAAAGTTTAACTTGGGACACCTATTGGTTGTTCCTAGTAAAACCATATAGCCAGAGAGCCGCCCTAAAGTGTCTAACAGATGCAATCGGTTGTATCATTCCCGATATACACGATGCCACATACTCGGCTCAGCTCCATTCTTGTCTCAGCCGCCCTCCAGAATTGGAACCAATGCTTGCAATCTACCAACTCAGATCAAAGGGAAAACAGCCAAAGTGATGAATCATGCTGCCGACTACCAACAAACTTGTTGTGGAGAAGATATTCAAGATCCAGTTCTACCAATTAAATAGCATTTTATTTTTGTAATTAGTTAGTTTAATTAAGTATTTATAGACCCTTTCATGCATTTAGAAAGGGTCCTCAGTTTTTGTATAAGACTAAAACCTGGAAGTTGCACTATTGTACTTCCGGTATATTTTTTATAACTCGGCCGTTATTTCAAATTTTAACGAAGAAGCTTTTATGTGGATGTGCACTATTGCCTTGATATGAAAGTATCTCTGAATTGAAAGAAGGAATTCGAATTGTGATTGATATTGGGAATGATTTACAGCACATATGGTACTACTATCTATGATCTGAATTCATTCTTTTATGTGAATTGTTATTTGGTTACTCTTGCTATTATTGAATATGTGTATGTGTTTTCAATAGCATTCTTTATATTTTTCACTATTGAATGTTTAAAGGATGTTATTCTTTTAGTCATACATGTATCAGTAATATATAGAAGATAAGTGTAACAATGTTTTATTAATTACTTTGTTCAACTATTTGAACAAAGCAATTATTATATGAATAAATGTCTTTGTTTATCAAATAGAGTCATCTATATGCTTATTTGTGAATAGAGATTATCAAACGTTGCACTTAGAAATAGAAATTCCCAGGATAGAATAGTTATTCATATTTTTTCTTTTTAGATTAAATCATTTATCCATTACCATTTTATTAGAAAACCAATCACTCATCCATCCCCTTTTTATTCATCACTGGGAAACTGGTCCCATTATCTCCAGTGGGAGCCACCACACCAAATAGAAAAGGAGCTGCATTAAGGTCCAGATAGGGTGGTTTTCCCCGATGTTGTTGCAACAATTTTCAAGGCATCAATACACTCCTAGTTGACTTTTTCTTTTTCTTCTCACTGGTCAAAATCTTGCTTGGAGTGGGTGAATCAATATAAGGCCTCTTACTCTTTCAAGACTTGCCTGTTGATGTATAATTTTCTTTCTTGCCTTCAACTTCACCCTTAACCAACTTTTTGATTGACCTCGATGGAGAAGGGCTATCAATAGCCTCCTTGGACTTTAACTTCTTCTGATGCTTCTTACTGCTTTCCTGTTTGTTGTCAATGTCCTTAGTGCTCTCTTTTGGTAGGCTTTCCTCCATGTTTTGGGAACCTTCTTCTTGAAAAAAATGTGGTGCTAGAAATGTCTTCCAGTCACTACCTTTCTTCTTGATTTCATGGACAACTAACAGTTTAATTAATCCATGGTGGTAAATACTAGTTTGAACATTTTTATAGGATCACTTAATTCCTCTAGCCAGCTCGTTTAGGCTCATCCCTAGAAAATAAGGCAAATTCACTTCAAGACCTCCCTCGAAATGAAACAAAAGTCTCAAATGATAAAGAAAGGTAACAACATACCTACCCTCATAAGTCATAAACCTATGCAGAGCATAAATCATTAATCGATACTCTTCTTTGACCCAACTTCTGGGAATGCCTTTAGTGCAGTTTGGGTTCTGGTGTTATGGAGTCACTAATTTGTGATAAAGCTCCTTTTTGATGGCTACACCTTTAAAATACTTCTCCCCTGTGGTTGGTAAGTATGTTGCCTCTTCTATGGCAGCATCAGTTAGTTTAAACTGTAAACCCCCAAACTAAACATTCTCACCAAAAAAATGTTGACTAAAAGCAAGAGAAACATTTTCATGATACCCTTTAAATTTTTTGAGGAATGAAGTCCACCCAACTCACTTGAGCTTCTCCCTACATGATTTATAATCCTCGGTCTCTCTATAAGACCAGAATTCTGGTTTGTGCCTATCCACCCCCATGCTCGTAGTGAAAACAAGTCTTGAACTTGAGAGGGGTTTGGTATAGGATAAGGTAAAATAGTATCGGAAATACTTAACACAGGGCACTGGAAGTAGTTTTACGGAGTACCAGATGAAATTGACATACACGATATCAAAAATGTTTGACACACATAGTACTGAAAATGGTTGACACACAGTTCTGTGAATGGGGATATAGGGGTATTGGAATTGGTTACACAAATTACTGAAGGCAAAGAAAGAAGTGAAATAATGCTCATTTGGACGGTGAAGTGATCCAAAGGGGCATTTATAATTCCAAGGGAGAATGATAACGACTACAATGTCTGCATAATTGGTAAGTGGATGGTGCATATGGAAATGATACATCGTATGCAGAACTTGTTCAGAAATTATTTCCATATCTGACATCATATTTATGGGAATGGGTGTTAGATATGATACATATGATGTGGTCAGGTACAAAGGTGCGATGCAGTTCACATCAATGTTTCGTTAGTCCTTCTTGTCATCATTCACCTTCACAGTTATGAAATAGTGGAATCATCATTACTTAAACGACCTATGAAGGTGGAAGAAGGGATAATATACTTTCTTAGATTAGGATCAACACTTCAGTTAATCATTACCATAGCCATCCCGTTCAATCACACAAAAGGAATTTTTTTGAAGGTAAATGGTTGAGGATTAGGTTAGGACTAGCAAGTAAAGGGTGATAAAAATGAGGATAATCATATGTCATCGGATAATTAATATGATTCTCTAATAGCAGAAAGTAAAAATATTGATCTTATACCTCCATTACCAGATTACACATAAAACATTTCCTTCAGTACGAGATGAACACAAAGAATTTCTTCAGTACTAGTTGAACATAGTGAGTTCCTTCATTACCAGATGAACACATAGAGCTTCAGTACTGGATGAACTCAGAGAGCTTCCTCGGTACTGGATGAACATAGCGGACTTCTTTGGTACCAGATGAATGCAGATGTCTCTGTGAAATCTCCAAATTGATATTTTAAAAGCTTCCTCTTGTAACTTAACACATTCTAAAGGTATAGCTAGAGTAGATAATGATAATTGATGATGTTGTATATGAATTTGTTTATTGGAACAAAGAAGGAAATGAACAATACACTAGTATAGGAACTCAAAAATTATAATGGAAGAGGTGGAAACTAAAGCAAAAGAAGTCATTGATCGGGTTCCAAGGTTCTGTAATGGAAAATCATTTTGGATTTGGATATCTTCCTCCTCTTGGGATCAAGATAACCTTTGTTTCCTGTTATCATTTCCATTTTATTGGGAAATCACCTAACTACTATCGTTCTGTGGATTTTTCTCGAGCCTAGATCAAACAATTCTCACTCATATTTTCAATTTTAAGGAGTCTGAAAAACTTAAAGAAAACTCCATTCACTCTCTCGTGGATTTTTCTCAAGCCCGAGTTAGTTCATGCTCACAATATTTCCAATTTTTAGGAGTCTAAAAAACTTAAAGAAAACTCCATTCACTCTTCGGTGGATTTTTCTCAAGCCCAGGCTAGTTCATGCTCATCGGTATTTTCAATTTTTAGGGGTCTGAAAAACTTAAAGAAAACTCCATAAGCCCCCTTTTCCATAGATAATCTACCAAGGATGGATAAAGGAATAAACCTACTCCAGGAAAATGTTCTCCTTATTTCTTATCTACATGAGAACACATTCAACTTTTTCTTTTGTTAGTAACACAAAAATCATCATATACATTAACACACCTATATAGATATATGTACAAAATGAAATTAAATATGCAACAAAACTTACAGAGGTGGATTAGTGAGCGGAGGGTTCCTCTCTTAAACAAATTGTATTCTAGTATTATGAAGAACATGATTGGAAAAATCCTCTTTTGATAGTGGCTTGTGGTAATTGGGACAAAATTCCCTACAAAATTTTGGCTTATGCCCATCATCATGTCTAATCATAAAAAAGATCTGATCATCTATCTATCGGGCTCAGGATGAGCAGCTAGAAAATAAACAATGGTGTTGGCCACACGCAGGAAGAGCCGTACCCAGTCCCGTGGTACTCCTACCACGTGACGCTGCATCTCCTCAGGCAGGTCCTCTATGGCTATCATGGGTACTTGGTGAGTCAGTCTTACTAAGTTCCTCTGAACTACATAGAGAACTCTCTCTGTCTCAGCTGCAGCCCCTTTGAAATCTCTTCCACGATGCCTATGTCAGGGAAATCTGTCTGGTCTCATTGGCCCCACATATGAAGTATGATCAATATATTTTGTAAGTGTCTTGCCCCACCAAAAATATTTTAAGTTCATTTATATTAAAAATCTAAAAAATCTTAAGAAATTAAAAAATTTAAAAATTGTTACCTATGGTGCCCCATGCTGCATTTGGTGGTAATACTAAATCTGGATCTCCTCAGAAATCCATCCCGACATAGGGGTAGTCATCGATTGCGATGACCTGTTGATCCCATCATGTGAAAAACTCGTCATCGAAAGTTGTCCTAGGGACATCACCACCCCCTAGGCATTTCATCAAGTCAGCCCATCTACCCATCTGTGGATCCCTCAGGCTGTTGATAATCGATAATACCTTGGGTCGAAGCCCATGTACTTTCTCAAAGAAGAATGAGCATAATATTGTGCCATAGCCAATATTCTTTGTCTGACCCTTCTGAATGGAGGTTAGTTGGTTCTTCATATTATTCAGTAGAGGAGTGTACAATAAAACATTGTGGTGAGACATTCCACTTCTAGGCTCATAGATACTCGTGAGGCCTAATGTAAAGCAGCATAACCATTTACATAATGGTAAATAATAGAATTTTCAAGGACAAGATCTCTACATTCTTGATTGGAATCTAACTTCCAATCTTTTCAAGATGACCGGGATAGTATATGTGGACGTAGTCTTCTACACTAAGACTACCCCTCGTCCTGCTAGTAGAATGCACTACCTCTCCCCTTCGAGAAAGATCGGTAATGAAGTAAATATCTTCGATCTCAATCCTTAGGGGCATCTGATCGATCATGAATGCATCATCCTCTGCACTCCATTAATGTATCAACAACTCAAACAATCACGTGTTTGCTTTCATATTTGGCATTTTAAAGAATTTTAGCAAGCCACAACATCTTAAACCATCCAAGGCATTTTCATCCTCCAGTACTTAGTTATCAATAGCACTTTGCTCCCTTTCTCTCCAAGTGATAGTCATCCTGCCCAGAAAATATGTCTCAAACCATTAGATTTATGTTTTAAATTTTTTACTCGCGCACACGTGGGTTTCCTTTTTATAGAGTTGTGTGTAGGGCCCTTGTATACGTGGGTTACCTATATTCAACCCGCGTGTACGCAGAGTTGAAATTTTTGACATATTTTCCTACGATCAAAACTTGAAAAAAACATCTAAAAAGTATCACAAATAATTAAAGGCATGATATAAGGGTTACCTGGAAGTTTTGGAATGATTTGAACGGTTTAATTGGTCAGAGGAAGCTTGTTTGAGTTTGTCTCCACGACTCCTTGCTAAAAACACAAATGACACAACTATGAGTCCAAAAGTCTTTATATAAGTTGAAAAATAAAAATTATTTTTTCAAAAGTTGATTTTTATCTTATGGACTTTTTGACCTTTTGGCTTGGAGTGTCGAGAATGGGTTGTCTTTACAGGATATTTTGGAGACTTCTTCGAGAAATAATTTTGATCCTACGACCACAGACCCATCATGGCAGGTATCGTTTTCTTACTGGCATATAGGTTAGGGAATATCACTTTCTGTTGCATTTTGCATACTAGCCTCCATATTGTGATATGATAGCCATAGGGTCGACCCCATCGTGTCTTGGTTCACAAACCATTTTCACTCACCGACTTTAAAAAATGATGATGCGATGGTAGAGCCAACCTTTACATGGGAATCTTAGTTAGATCCTTGCTGAAAATGGTTGCCCATGCTACTATATTGAGTAGGCTTGGGAGTCCTCCTTAGTACTGTCATGACTTGTGCGTTGAAGACTCATTCTCATTTTTCTGTGCTACGTTTTGGCCCTATACCCTAGAGGCTCCTTTGTGTTGAGTTGTACCATTGCATTACATATTGACTATTTGCACCTTTTGGCCTTGAGCCAGCTTCACTTGGACTCGTGTTTAAGCCACATTTTCGACCATGTCTTCTGCAAAATCAACCTTGCAATCACTTAGACTCTACAACTTGAAACACCCTTTTACCCATGGAAAGAACGCTCCTTTGAGTGTCCTTGACTAGTTTCGTCTCTAGTTATAAGAGAGGCTTCGGCGTAGATCACATGAAATAGACTTTTGTCGACACGTTTCGAACCAACTAGTGTGGTTGTCTTCTGCAAAATCAACCTTGCAATCACTTAGACTCTACAACTTGACACACCCTTTTACCCATGGAAAGAACGCTCCTTTGAGTGTCCTTGACTAGTTTCGTCTCTAGTTATAAGAGAGGCTTCGGCGTAGATCACATGAAATAGACTTTTGTCGACGCGTTTCGAACCAACTAGTTTCGTCTCCTTGCATTAAGCATAGGAATGTTCCCCTCCCAGGAACTAGAACGTCTACTTTTTCGACACTCATTCTTTCCACTGTACTACAGCATTCTTTTATTCTTTTTCAAGCTTCATATAAAATAAAAAAGACAAAAAAAAATTATATATTCCAAAAAGAGCGGGAACGGGACATTATTTCCATATTTGATGGCAGCTAGAGTCAGTTGTGTCGCCCTTGAACAAAGCACTAAAAAATAAGTCTTTCCTCCATTGGGATGGACTTTAGTTTGACTTAGGAGAGCTTTAACCTTGTGATTGAGTCAGTACTCCTCTGATTGGTTACCTCTTCCAATCATATGGAGAGTTTTCTTATGCCTCCTGCATGACAAACTTATAAAAAGTTATCATATGTTGTCATATAGTCACTGAGTAGTTCTTTTGTTCAAGGGAAATAAACCTGAGACAACCTCTCTGTGGTGTCTCTTGACCTATTTTTCAGTCAGCCATCCCTAGTTGTCAGCATCATATTCGTTATCACATCAGTTTTATTGGTCCTTTGCTCGTGCCGGTTTGGTAAGGTCCCCATTGACTTCTTGCTAGCGAGTCTTTCTCTTATCAACTACAACAAATTTCTTTGAGGGAAAATCTAGAGCCGCACCCTAGCCCTATTCTCATTATTGATAGGTCACCTTGCGCTCAACATCGATCAGTATCATGGGTCTTTCACTGAGTGGTTTCCCTTGTGTTCGAAATTAGCTTTCATTATCACACATTGGGATTCGTGCAATACCTTGGTTTCCATTTGACCCTATTGGTAGATTCCTTGCCTCTATTTTAGCTTTAGTTATTGGTTAGTTCAGAGGGTTTCTATTGTGCGCTAGCCACATCTTGTGTACGTTAGAAATGTGCTTCGGTTGGGTTACTACATCTTTTTCATCTAATTCCTTCCACATTATTGGCCTACGGGTTACAGTCGTGCTAGATTGATGAAGGATGCCTTAAGTCTTCCTTCTAGCAGATCTTTTCCCATCGACTTCAGCTCATTGCTCTGGGAAAGAGATGTAGAGTCCATTTGGAAGTACCTTAGGGTTTGCAGTCATCAGTGGTAGATTCCTTCACTATCGAGAGTGGAAAACATCATTGTCTGCTGATTGATAGATTCTTTCAAGTGTTTGACTACAACTCATTTATTCACACTTGTCATATTTGATTGGGTATCTTGACTCTCATCATCATTATCGTTGAGTAGCCTCGCGTTTGTTAATAGTATATATCAATGACTGATAATCAAACGATTTCTCATAGGGTCAACTTCAGATCATTCATTCCCATTGTGTAGAAATGTACCACAGCAGTCGGTGAAGACCTCGGGTTTGCATCAGCATGTCTTGGTTCACTTTTCAGTTGCTCCTGTTTCTGCTAGTTGACACCATCCACCTTATATGTTGCAGTTCCTTACAGCGGCATCTTATATGTTGGCACCTGAGTTGCGGTGTAGTACCGTTTTTTCCATCATGTTCACTTGGTACTATTTGAATCATTGATTAGCTCTATATGTGATATTCAGGCATTTACTTTCTTGATTATGATCAGATGATCCATTATGTATATTCAGTTCCTTTATACTTGTATGCATATTGGATCTACTTTTGTACCTGACATGGGGACATGCTTTACTATTTCTGAGCATGGGTATGCTAGCCTCAAACATCAGTTTCTTTCCGATCTCTTTCGATGGCTTCGCAGACTGAATTCTAGTGAACTCCTTCTCAGTCTCAGCATGATTCCTTCTATACACTTAATACTTTTCGACCATCATGTACCCCTTATGACCTCATATATTAGGGGGCATCTGTTATAGCACCATTTGCCACTCTTGGTAGATCTGATGCTTTGATTATGGCCTAGGGCAACCCTTCCTTCCAGACTTGGTCCAAAATCTAAAAAACAGTGTTTTATTCCCTATACGCTACTTTTTCCTGTGATAAAAGCATGTACACGGGGGTTAGCAGATACTTAACCTGCGTACATATGTTAAAACGCTCAAAAACATTAAATTTCCTTAATTTCGGGCAGAGTTCATAGGTTCTACTTGTTACTCACCTCCTATTGCCTGTGGTCCATTTGTTTCCCAACCGAAAAAACTAATTTGGAGAAGTATAAATAAACCTCCATGGGAAGGCCTTAAGGGAGAAGAGAGGATATATTGATACTACAGTGAGATTATCCCTAATTGAGTTTGACGAATCCATGTGCCTCCTGCACTCCCCAAAGCTTCAGGAAATTCTTGTTTTCTTGGAATAGATATCCTTCATCTTGCTTGACATGTCCTTGTATTAGTGATGGAGGCCGGGAAAGCATGGATCCAGAGGACAGTTCTACTTGGAGTGGAGAAGGACTCAGGTCGTATTTATCCACTTTACTTGTGTTAGATGATCCAAAAATACAATTTTATCATAGGTTATAAAATTAGAATAAAATAATTATTAATTTAAGATATTAAATTAATAATTATTGTTATAGAATGTTTAATTATTTAATGGAGACTTTTAGAATTAGCATATTGTTGTAACTAGATATGACTCTCCAAATGTGTTGTATCTTAGGCTCTATTTTAGGAGATTTGTTAGCTAGTTGGTTTTTATAGCATTTATTGTAAATGGACACTTGTTATTTAATAAGTGATCCATAATTAGAGGTAGTTGGGACATGGAGCTTATAAATAGCTCATTGCAAGAGTGTTTGTGTTGTTCGGGTGTAAACTCTTGCAAAATCATATTATGTAATTGTTTTTTCTGATTAATAAAATTATGTGTCTGAGGACACTTCTGCCATTATTGTGGTATCAAAGCTCCAGTAATGTTGCAGTGGATGTGAAGAGGAGATTCCAGCCCTACAAGTTTGTGCAAAACTCCATTGAATTGCTTAGCAAATGATTGGTATGAAATTTGTCAAAATTTTGTTCAAAAGAGAAGAAATTTTATTGTTTTATTGATTTTAGATTTTTAAAATCTGAAAATATTTTTTTTTTTTGAATTATTATCAAATTACTGTGTCCTGAAGTTCCAGCTGGCATATCATAGAAAGAAAAATAGTCATCTGGTCTGATGAAAGAAACCCTGTCCCCTCCATTATAGTATGACCTTCACATTTGCAGTTTTGCTAGGAAATCCATGAGTTCTCACTCCAAGTCCTTCTATTTTCACTCTACCGGCAATTGTGTAACCATCTGCAATCCTGGTAGATGAGACCACTAGAGCCGAGCTAGGCAGAAGATAAGTGAGTACGACGATAAAGCAGAGGCAGCGTATTTTAAATGATTGTATTGCATCTGTGGAAGCAGCGTTACAATTCTGACGGACGGCATTCAAATGGCAACATTTAAATGTGGTCAGGCAAGCGTTCAAAGGACTGTGCAAACGCAGTAACCAAAGCCTGAAAAATTCAGTTTGCTGATCAATTCCGTGAAGATTCGTGGGAGATTGGATATGTAAGGAGGATGAGAGCCATCATCGGAAGGGAATTGTTAGGCAAGGCTTCATCCTGGAAGATAGGCTTTTGCGCTCTACTATGGTGAAAGTTTCAACTGGTCTAGGCCTATAAAGGTTGTTTCCTTGTTGTTTCGTAATACATCTCTGCACATCCATGTTGGTTTAATGCGTGGAAGAACACTATTCAATGTTGCATCTGCTCGTTGGCAGGTTTAATGGACCCTACTGCAACGTTAGTGTATTAGCGATAAGGATCATCGTAACATGAGAAGAGCGTTATTTAAGAAGCCAAATAAGAAATGGAGTATTTGACTTGGAGAAAATCTACATGCGTCGTCTTTGCTTAGAGAAGATTTACGTAGTCAGCGTCTATTTAGAGGAGGATGTGACCTGTTTAGAGCTCATTTCCATGCAATTCGATATTTAGTTTATCAAGTTAATTTTCCACTTATTACTTTTACGTGGATACAATTTTCCACTTATTTTTAAATAATGATCACTTAAAATTCCACTTATTATTAAAATCAAATTTATGTCAAAAGCTTTAAGAAAGGAAAATCGGATTCATGTAAGTGGAGAATCATTTTTTTTTACAATTTTTAATTGTATGTGCCTTCAAGGGAGATATAAGGGTTTAGCAATGTTTTGAGGGAAATATGTATAAAGGATTTTATTAAATTTTTTTAGTGATGGAGAGATAAGTGTGGCATTGTAACTCAAAGTAATTTTACTTTGAGGGGGGGTAACTTTTTTTTACCAGATTGTGCAAAAGCACCATTGTAAAAGTCAAATTTTGAAAGTTGCCTTGTAAAAATTTGAGAAATTGACTAGAGCCAAGTGCAAAGCTCAGTCAATTTTCTCCTGTTTTGACGACTATTCGAGGGTCAAGGCCAAGCCCCGATAGTTCATTTTTGCGTCGTGTGTTGCTGTTGTGTTGCGCATCTTGAGTTTTTTGGAGCTTGATTCGTGGTGTGAAGTCTTAACACTACAATGTCTAAGTTGATTAATTTGTTTTCTAATTCCGACAAACTTGAAAGCACAAAATCTTATTAAACATGGCATCGTCTCATCGAAAGCACTCTCACTTACAATGAATTATGGTAGGGTATATGTGATGGAGATGTTAAGCCGAATAAACCCACAAATGCAGCTGCACTAGCAAAATGGGAAGTCAAGAATGCTAAAGCCTTAGCTCTTATTAAATCTTCTGTGAATGATGAAATGTATGTCCATATAGAAAATGCTTCAGATGCATGATCTTCTTTGAAAAATTTTAAAGACCTCTTTGATCCATCTTAGGGTTTGGAGTTTGTTAGATCATATTCTTGTACTTGCATGCTTTTGGTACTTGTCAAGTAAATATTGCAGATACATATAGAAATGTTGATATATAAATAGTAATAAAGGAGTCCTTCAAGTATAATCTTCCACATTCTCATAAAATATAAGTATTATTTTTTATTTCCTGTATATTTATCTTTCTCTTTGTTACTTGATCATTATCCTTTCCTTGGAAGGACTAAACTTGCAGGTATAAGGATTATGGCTAGATTCAGAGGGATATTTCAAGGGAGAGTCTTGTATCATGAAAGAAGCCTTGTTGTAGAAGAAACACTACAAGGTTTGTGAAAGGAACAACTCAAGGAATGTTTAAAGACTTGTAGCAGATATTCTTCATATAAGAACGCACAATTGTTTTACTTATTACTAACTTTCATGTCTAAGGTTTCACTATAAATATTCTTATGTTGATGAAGATAATTGACCTTTAGATCAAATCAATCCTTTTCATACTATCTATCCTTTGTTAACTTTGGTAAAACCATAATATTCAAGGTTCAATATGAAACCCTCTCCTACTGAGGCTTTGTTGATAAAATATAGAACATATAATGAAATCCTAATCTCTTGATGTTTAAGATTTGTTGATATAAAACCCTAGTTTTTTGGGGTTTGTTGTTGTTGTCTAGGTTTTATGATGAAACCCTAGATATTTAGGGTTTGATGACAAAACCCTTGTAATTTTTAAACCTAGGAATGAAACGCTAGGTGTATATACTTCCATATGATTGAAACCCTAACCTAGTTGAGTTATTGCATATCTTTGATAATTATATATAAGGTTTACGCCAAAAACCTAATATAAATTGATATAAGTCTCTCGGGAATGATAATGAAACGCTAGATGTAATAATGCTTTCACTATGATTGAAATAAATTATTGATAGCTAAAGTTTAGTTTTGATGATGGAATCTAGGGTTTGTGACAAAAACCCTAGCAAAGGTTGCTGTGAGAAGTATAGGATATGAAAATGTAACCCTAGTCGATTGCTTCTCTTTTTGCTATCTAAGTTTAGAATTTGATATTTAGAGTTCAAAGCTTTTTTGGTAACCCTAGATGCTCTCTCTATTATAATTTGATAATCTTTGTTTGAGTTTTCATCCTCCTATGTATTTCTTCTTGGTTGTACTTGTTGATGAATATTTGCAGGTACATAGTCTTCAAGAAATGGAAGATGCTTACCACACACTTGATGAAATGATGATGATGTTGAGAATGATGAAAATAAGGAGTTGTAAGAATCTTGATAGCATTGAAGTGTACATTGATGATTAATAGATGACCTTGTTTCCATGTGAGAACGAATGATGTTCCAAAAGGTTGAAAGTTATCTAATGATATGATGATAAAGCATGTGTGGCTAAGTTTTTGATGGATTTATCCCCTAGTAGAGAAGAAGCTCATATAAAGAAAGTGTATAACTCCCCAATTAAGAGGGAGGGAATATTGTAACAGCTATAGTAAAGACCCTGCATAAAGAGTGAGATCAAAGAAAGGCTAAAGCACTACATATGGTAATTCATGAGTTGTATTCATGATTAATAAATTTGTGATTGATGAAGTTGTGAACAAGAATTGTATGTTTTGGAAAAGTTTTGAGGTTGAGTTTGGTATTTTTGGAGAAGTTGAAGAAGAAAATTTTCGTGAAAATATGATGACCTTAGTAACATCAGAATAGTTGAAGACCCCAAAGTTTTTTGCTAGCATACAAGAACATATAAAATAGACGTTTGATATTGGTTCAGGTCGTGAAGCTATTGTATGTGCCAAAAATAGAACAAGTAGTAGATGTGTTGATGAAATATCTTCCCAACAAGAGGTTAGTTTATTTTAGGAGCATACTCAGATTGGTGAATATCACTAACTTGGTTGAGAGGAGAGATGAAGTACCATAAAACTGCTTGTATGATGGTACTTGGGAGGATAGCATGGCCTAGTTAATATTGAGATCTCAGTTGACGTCTAGATCCTAGAGGGAGGTTACTGTGTGGAGCTCAAGTTTAGTATTGATACCTGGATCCCTGTAAGGGTTGGTGTCAAGGCATGAAGGACTAGATGGTATCCATATATTATTGGATGGATACCATTGTTGTAGCTTGATGGTACTTATAGTGGAATTTCCTAGATGACACCTTAGTCCGTGTTGAGAGGATACCTTCGCAGTGATGGTATCCCAAGCATTATGTATATTATTGTACTTTTTTTAATAACATTTCAAATTGAGATCAACCTAATACCAATTGAAAAATTATGACTACCTCCATAGTTAAGAGGGAGTATTGAGAAATGTAACTAGTATCAGTCTTCATAATTGTATTTCGGTCATGATGTAATATATTTGTCAAAAGAAAGAAAAATGAAAATTTATTTATAAGCATGGGTTTCATGCTTTATGTATTTTTGTTTCTAGTTCAAGCCTCCATTGAAGGCTTATAGGGTTGATTCATAAGTTATTGTCGATGTCTAGACCCTTCTTGGGCTCTCTATGTGAAAGAAAGAAAAATAAATGTGTATCAAAATGTATCTATTTCCTCCTCCACCAAGTCATATTCCTCATCAAGCAACTCAACTTCTTCACCAAGAAAGTTAGCTCCATTAAAGATGATTCGACCACACAAAAGGTTATATATAAGCAGAGATTTCGACCTAGTATGACATCAATATCGTGAAGTAATTCAATCTAAAATTTAAGGGTAAAGGCTGGGTAGTAGAGCAATGAGTACACATTTACCTTGTATTAATTATGCAATTTTATTCCAACCTACTTTTTCTTTTTTTCTACTTACATTTTCTTCTTCCTTCAGTGTTGGATTTTATATCTTTTTGTAAAAGAAATTTACTGTGCAAGATTTTAATTAAGATTTTGCTATTGTTGGAGGTTTCTATTTGTGAGCTTCTTTATAAATAAAGACAATATGTTAATTTTTTTCTGTGTGGTTTGTTATCAATAATTTAATTTTGATGGCAATTAATTAGACATTTTTTGTGGAATCGATATGTGAATGGCATTGAATTATTTTTTTTTTAAGTGAAAACATTTTGTAAGTAAATACAAAAAGTGGAATCCTGGGAGCCACTCTAGAGCTCAGCATATGTTGGGCTTGAAAATGGCCTTTAGAGCCAGAAAACAATGGCGTTGTAAAGTCGTACAGTAAACGATGGCGTTGTAAAGCCGTACAGTAATGGGTGTATTGGAAAAGTCAAGTGAACGTACAAAAATAGATGGCGTGAGTGGGTAAAGAATGGATGGAAACTGCCCATGTTGTAGGGTGAAGAAAGTGGTGCTCTTGAGTCACTGAGTTGTTGGACGATAATATGGAAAAATAAATATATACTTAAAGTATATATATTTCATTTCTTATCAAAAAAAATAGACCATATTATATTTAATAATATAAACATCTATATATAATATCAAAATGAGAATGATTTTGTGTTTCATAAGTATCATTTTGTATTATGAAATGAGAATTATTTTTCTTTTACATTGGAAAAATTTAAATATCTAATTTTATATGTATTATGATTTGCACAATAACTTAATTGTGGAAGAATTTTTTTCTTGCTTATTAGTTACAATTGTTTTTTTTATTTTCTATTTTAACAGACACGCATATATATCTCATAATAGCACATAACAACACATGGTACTAGTTCCTTTTATTCATGTTTTGATGTAATGATATACAATGTCTTACATACTATGTAGGGAGTCTATACACTCCGTAAAAGACTTGTGGCTTTTTTGGGGTTAAAGCTAACACCCAAAACCTAGCTTTCTCCCACAATATGAACATAGCAACAACTCCCCCAAATCCAATCCCTGTTCCTATACTCAATGCTAACAATGACATATTTTCATTTACACGACTCAACCATCCCACTTTAACATGAGGATTATTGCTAATACTATTACCCTCTATCATAGGGTTTTCCTTTTGATTACTACATCGATCTATAGGACACCCCCATAAACATTTATTACTTTGAAATGAAGCAACATCAAAAGTTGAAAATTGTGTCCCTGTTGGAATTGGTCCACATAAGCTGTTGCATGAAACATCTAGAACCCGCAACCAATGTAAGTTAGAGAGTTCTTGAGGAATTCTTCCACTCAAATTATTTTTGGCCAAGTCCAACACCTCCAAAGCAGATATGTTACTAATAGATGTAGGTATTGACCCTTCAAATTGGTTCCCAGACAGATTTAGCCATCGCAAGCTGCTCATACTCCCTATGCTTGTAGGTATTTCTCCTACAAGATTGTTGTTAGACAAATCAAAGAAAGTGTTTTCCACATAAAAATTGCCAAATTCGGCGGTGATTACAGCGGATATGGAATATCTGATTGGAATTGGCTTTGTGCCATTAAATCCCATATTTTGTCCAAGGGAAGATATATTGGGTGCAAATCCCCTAAGTCTCTCAAGGTGAAATGGCATTCTTCCACTAAATTTATTGTTGGATAAATTCAAATAACTCAACTTTGTGAGATTTGTAATCCATTTAGGAATATCGCCATGGATATTATTATAACTAATATTTAATATCAGCAAGTTATGGAATAATGCAAGGTGATTAGGCAATTCCCCTGTCAACCTATTTGCACTTAAATCTAGCCATTGTAGAGAAGTGTAATTGCCAAAGCTCTTAGGAATTGGTCCCTCTATACTATTTTGAGATAGATCTAAAATCGTCAATGAAACTAGACCAATAATAGTATTAGGAATAGGGCAATAAATATTGTTATCGCTTATGCGCAAAACCATAAGAGATTTTAGTTGACCTATACTATATGGGATGGCAGTGAAATTATTTGAATTTAAATTTAGAAGTCGGATTGAAGAAATATTTCCTAACTCCTTTGGAATTTCACCACTAAAGTTATTATTTTGCAATCTCATATCTATAAGATTGCTCAAATTACCCAATTGAAATGGTATTCTCCCAAACAATTTGTTTTCTCCTAAACTAAGCTCCTCTAAGTTATGCAACAACCCCAATTCATTTGGTATTTTACCGTCCAAAATATTATCAAATAAATGCATGGACGTCAGTGCAGTGCAATTGCCCAAATGCATAGGGATGTGACCACTAAAATGGTTAGATGAAAGGTCAAGATAAGATAGGTTTAGCGAACCCAAAGTCAAAGGGATTGGACCACTAAAATGGTTAAATGAAAGGTCAAGATAAGATAGGTTTCTCATGTAGCTTAAGGTGGAAGGGAGAGGACCACTGAAATTGTTATTTGAGAGGTAAAGATCAGACAGGCTTATCAGCGAACCCAAGGTGGAAGGGAGAGGACCACTGAAATTGTTACCTGAAATGGATAATGTACGGAGAGATGTGCAGTTGCTCAAAGAAGTTGGAATACTTCCACCCATATAATTAAAAAAGATGCTGAGCTGTTCCAACTCGATCAGGCGACCAAAGTCTGCTGGTATGGTCCCTGTGAAGTTGTTTGCTGAAAGGTCGATCCTTTTGAGGCGTGTGCAATTACACAGTGCTTTTGGAATAGATCCTCGCAGGTACTGATTGTAGCTAAGATCAAGTATTCTCAGCGCTTTAAGCTGCGCGAATCCAGCTGGAATTCCTCCTGTAAAATAATTACCAGAGAGATCCAGCGTGTGCAATAAGGAGAGGTTGGCCAGAAATGGGGAAAGGGTACCATTCAATCCGTGATCCTCATACCAATCCTCATCGAAGCTATTAGGAAGTATTACGGCAACAACTCTTTTGGTGTGTTTCCTGCAGGTAATACCATGCCAGGAGCACACCTGCTGTGAGTTCTCTGCTGTCCAGTTGGACAACTTTCCCAATGGATCCGATTTGATGTGTCTTTTAAAAGCCAGAAGAGCTTCAATAACCCTTTTCTCGTGACGGTCCATTGATGATCGGAATTTGTCACTTTTCTCGTCCAGCACAGCACGTCCATTAAAAGCAAATTCATCAGAAGAATCATTACTCAAATTAACAGCTGCTGCACTTACAGTTAGAGTGGCCACCATATTTAAAATAAAATTGACTAAAAATATATTCCAGAAAAAGTAAAAGGCATTGTTTAACTATTAGATTTTTTGTTGAGGTGAATTTTGTTTTAGAAATTTTTATTTTGTTGTTTAAATTGTTTTTTGATTATGTGTATAAATTCTAACATCTTGAAAAACTTTATTTCTTTCAAACTATAGAGCATTCGCATCTTAAATTTGCAATCTTAAATTTTAATTGGAACAGATCTTTATTGAATTTTGAACAATTTTACCCAAAAAAAATTACTTAAACACCCTAGGAAAATATCTTTCAACTTTTATTTTATTTTACTTTTATAATAACTTCTTCTATTTGAATTTTTAAATAAATGTTAATGTGTTAATTAATTTATTTTAAATAGCTAGAGACAATTATATTAATTTATTTTAAATAGCTTGAGATAATAATATTGGTTGAAAGAAGTAAGGTTAAATTTTTTAGATTCACTTAGAATGACGTTGTTTAATGTTTTATATTTCATAATTTAGGTTTAGCTGTGTATTTAGTTTATAATAGCATAGTTTAATTAGGTTTAGCTGTGTATTTAGTTTATAATAGCATAGTTTAATTATGTGTCATCATGAATCACATGATTACATAGAAACCTAAGATTTATGATCTATGTAATTTACTAACATTAATCAAATATTCAATAATAATAAATACGACATTTACTATCTGCATATGGGGTAACTAAGGTGGAAAAATAGGGGGGAGGGGGGCGATGTTGTGTTTCTATTTCCCCACCAACCGATGACTCGATGGGATGTGGCAACGCCCCCTCCTCCCCCTCCACCCCTAGAGAACATTCATGTAACGAATAGCATGACAACCATTGTTACAAGGAAACCCATGCAAACAAACACTCCAAGAGATATACGAAGGTATGTAATCGGTCACAGTATTGCACCCATGCATCGACTTGCTCACTGCAATCCTATCAATCCATCGACATTCACTCAGGATCCATTAATTGATGCCTCATTAGGATTCTACATGCTACCTACGACTTTTCTCAGTAAACACATAGATGAAGATCATTATATTGAGGTGGCCTCGACAATTATTTTAATGTATTCATGTAAATTATATAAAGCGATGTATTAATATCAATTATGGGAAAAAGCATGGAGATGGGTCAAATGTTTTGGTGAAATAGGTTATGTTTTGGAGGGAAAAACAATGGCTCAAGCGATCCATTCAAGCGCTAGATCGAGCTCCTTGGGCGCTAAAAAAATAACTCGATTAAGGGTTAAAAACTAACCCTTAATCTTTGAGAACGATGTCGCTCCCTTCAGTTGATCAAATAAGTCATCAATCCTCAACAAAGGGTACCTATTCTTAATCGTCACCTTGTTCAACTGCCCATAATCAATGAATAACTTGAGGGTACCCTCTTTCTTCTTCACAAACAACATTGGTGCACCCCAAGGCAACACACTTGGCCTAATGTAACCCTTGTCAAGCATTTCCTTCAATTGCAACTTCAATTCCACTAACTCTAGAGTGCTCATCCTATACATTGCCTTTGATGCTAGTGCTACTCATGGTACCAACTCAATAGAAAATTCCACTTCCCTGTGAGGTGATAACTCTGAGATATTTGTTGGGAATACATCCTGAAACTGTTGTAAAACTGGGTACCTGTTCAAGACCTCAGCATCCTCAACATCCTTACCTTTGTCACTAGAAATATGCACTACAAATAAGGCACACCCTTTCCTACAATTGTGCTTTGCCTACATACCTGTAACCATTCTAACTTGTGTCACCTTCCTCTTATCATGCAAGAATCTCTACTCTCCATTTTCATCAAAGCAATCAATAGCCCTATCACAACAGTCCACCTTAGTACTATGAAGATACAACCAATCCATACCTAGAAGCATATTGTACGAACCCGGTGGAAGTACATTCATATGCGTTGATGTAGACATACCATTCAACTCAAATGCACAAACTCTTACCCAATGATGAAATCATCTCTTAGTACCTGTAGCCAACTGCACTAACCAAGAATATGCATGTACTTCTTTATTCAAACCATGCTTATCCACCAGGTCATGATTGATATAACTATAGTTAGATCCAGGGTCAATCAAAATAGAAACAACATGATCACAAATCTTACCTTCCATCTCAATAATATATACATGTTGATCAACCTGCTTACTATCCAAAGATGCATAAATTCGAGGAATACTCTGTCCAACATCGCCAACCATCTGTGCTTCTTAAGCACTGTAAATCTGCATTATGCCACCCTAATGTTTCACACAATCTCTCCTATGATGATCCTATCCACAAGTCCAATACTGTAAAGGCTTCTTGCCATCACCCTTGTTCTACTCCTTAAACTAAAATCCTTATCCTTTGTCAGTTGTATTGAACCTCTTATGTGACACTACGTTCTCTTTGTTGCTTTTATCCGATAATATTCCTCACTTCTTATCCCACTTTCTCCTTTTATTGTCATTACCATTCCACTCCTATTTGGATTCATACATATATTTCGATTGCTCATAACCACACTTCAAATTTTGTATGGCTTCCTCCATTGATCTAGGCTCATCAATATCAATCTTGTCCTTGAATGTTACCAACAACCCAATGATGAATCTTTGAATCTTAGGTTTCTCCCCCTTAAGACAAGGTATATACCTCAATAAATCCAAGAACCTGCTAGTATACTCATCGTTATTCATAGATCTTGTAACAACTCTGGTGAAAATTCAATGTAATAAAAGCAAATAAAGGAAAAATAATAACCACAGATGATGGGACACTTATTCCAAGTTGAATGTTGGGCAAAATCCTAGTGATGGGGATCACTTG
>APFE030412099.1:0-12623 GCA_000404065.3 Pinus taeda | reverse complement strand
AAACTTGTACACTTGTAATAAATTTTCATCTACTTTCTCTGTACCATTGTAAGGGATTTTTCCTCTCAGATGACCTAATTCCTGAGGGATTTTTGTATAGGGAACTTCTATATATTCCCCCTCGGGTTTTGTTCAGAGGGTTGGACGCTGGATGTAAGAAAAATCTCATTATCTCTTCTGATACTCTCATGGTGTAAATGTTCAGACTGCTAATACAAATGGTGATGGGATTTCTCCAAATATGGTCTTTCATGATGGCTTGATGGTGTATGGTTTGCGTTTACAGGATTCCGGTGTATCCCGTGGAACAATAAGTTTTCTATTTGCCCTCTGTTACATGTATGTTTGTCACTTTTCCGTTGTGTTTTTTCACTGTTATTCATGTGCTCAAACTAAATGGCTAAGAAGAAGAATAGTTGCAGGATTTAATATCTGAAATACCCTGAGCTCAATCTTAGTCATTCTTTATGTTTTCTTCATCTATAGTATTTAAAGACTGATTCTTAAGTGCCACCTTTAATACTATATCACCTCATTTCTTTCACACCAGTCAGCTCAAGTAAAGAATTCTTAAATGCTCTTTGCTAAGTTGTTCATTGTTTCACACTCAGTCTTTACACGTTGTCTTACAGTATACCTATAGGCCCTGCAAACACATCTGCATCTCAGTCAAGATATCAAGGGAACAGCACTCAAAGACCCCATTGCCCAATGGACTAGTTTTCCTGAACACAGAGCCTAAGAGATATCAGAAGCATCCTTCCCAACCAAACCTTAAAACAACCAAAAAACACATATCCTACCTAGCCTAAAACCTTCACTGCAAGCAGTGACCATATCACATAGAGAGAGCCCTCTCTGACTGCAGCTGGGCTAGAAGCTGCAGCCCAAAGCTTGGTTAGTGGTTACCCCGGCCGTATCCTCTTGGGAGTCAAAGAGGACAACCTGGGTGTTAACAGATAGGTTGCCCAAATGCATAGGGATGTGACCACTAAAATGGTTAGATGAAAGGTCAAGAGAATATAGGTTTCTTAGGTAACCCAAAGTCGAAGGGATTGGACCACTAAAATGGTTAGATGAAAGGTCAAGATAAGATAGGTTTAGCGAACCCAAAGTCGAAGGGATTGCACCACTAAAATGGTTAGATGAAAGGTCAAGATAAGATAGGTTTAGCGAACCCAAAGTCGAAGGGATTGGACCACTAAAATGGTTAAATGAAAGGTCAAGATAAGATAGGTTTCTCATGTAGCTTAAGGTGGAAGGGAGAGGACCACTGAAATTGTTATCTGAGAGGTAAAGATCAGACAGGGTTATCAGCGAACCCAAGGTGGAAGGGAGAGGACCACTGAAATTGTTACCTGAAATGGATAATGTACGGAGAGATGTGCAGTTGCTCAAAGAAGTTGGAATACTTCCACCCATATAATTAAAAAAGATGCTGAGCTGTTCCAACTCGATCAGGCGACCAAAGTCTGCTGGTATGGTCCCTGTGAAGTTGTTTGCTGAAAGGTCGATCCTTTTGAGGCGTGTGCAATTACACAGTGCTTTTGGAATAGATCCTCCCAGGTACTGATTGAAGCCAAGATCAAGTATTCTCAGCGCTTTAAGCTGCCCGAATCCAGGTGGAATTCCTCCTGTAAAATAATTATATTTGATGCTGAGCTGTTCCAACTCGATCAGGCGACCAAAGTCTGCTGGTATGGTCCCTGTGAAGTTGCATACTGAAAGGTCGATCCTTTTGAGGCGTGTGCAATTACACAGTGCTTTTGGAATAGATCCTCCCAGGTACTGATTGTAGCTAAGATCAAGTATTCTCAGCGCTTTAAGCTGCCCGAATCCCGCTGGAATTTCTCCTGTAAAATAATTACCAGAGAGAACCAGCGTGTGCAATAAGGAGAGGTTGGCCAGAAAGGGGGAAAGGGTACCATTCAATCCGTGATCCTCATACCAATCCTCATCGAAGGTATTAGGAAGTATTACGGCAACAACTCTTTTGGTGTGTTTCCTGCAGGTAATACCATGCCAGGAGCACACCTGCTGTGAGTTCTCTGCTGTCCAGTTGGACAACTTTCCCAATGGATCCGATTTGATGTGTCTTTTAAAAGCCAGAAGAGCTTCAATATCCCTTTTCTCGTGACGGTCCATTGATGATCGGAATTTCTCACTTTTCTCGTCCAGCACAGCACGTCCATTAAAAGCAAATTCATCAGAAGAAGCAGAATTAACAGCTGCTGCACTTACAGTTAGAGTGGCGACCATGAATAGGAAGCACGGTAGCATCACAATGACAACGCCTTTAGGATCCATTTCTCCGTCTCAGAAACTCAAAACGCCTTTAAGATGAATAGTGAGTTGTGTTGGTAGACATATGTAGATATTTATAAGGAGAGGAGAGCGGCTGTCACAGCAATAACACGGAAGGAAGGGATAGAGAAATCGCGGTATTGACTCGTAGGCGTCTTGGGCCGGGCCGTAAAAACGCGGAAACTGCCGTATTGACTCGACGTATTGACTCCGTGGTGAGAGTGGGAAAAGACAATGGCGTGTGGCTAATATTGACTCCGTGGTGAGTGACCAGTCACGAGAAATGGCGTGACAGAGTGGAAAAGACAATGGCGTGTGGCTAAAGTTTTGACTGAAACGATGAGAGATGTCATTGGAGAAAATGCGATGAGTAACAAACGCGGAAAGTGGCGTATAGAGCGGGAGATGCAGCGACAAACGCGGAAAGTGGCGTATAGAGCGGGAGAGGAGAGGAAGAAGTTGAGGTCATTGGAGAAAATGCGATGAGTAAGTTCGAAGAAAGTGGAAAGATAGAGAAATCGCCGTATTGAGCGGTAGAGGAGAGGAAGAAGTTGAGGTCTTGCAGCGATAAACACGGAAATTGGCGTATAGAGCGGGAGATAGAAACACCTATTGACTCCTATGCGTCTTGGCGTATAGAGCGGGAGATATAGCGTCATGGGTGGGGCCGTAAAAACGCCTATTGACTCCTATGCGTCCTATAGATAGAAACACCTATTGACTCCTATGCGTGTTGGCGTATAGAGCGGGAGATATAGCGTCATGGGTGGGGCCGTAAAAACGCGGAAAGTGGCGTATAGAGCGGGAGATATAAAGTAAGTCGACCTATTGACTCCTGGTCTTGCCGTATAGAGGGGTGAAGGAAGAAGTTGCGGTATTGACTGACAAGTCACCAGAAAAGACAGAGTGGGAAAAGACAATGGCGTGTGGCTAAAAATTTGACTGAAACGATGAGAGATGCCATTCGAGAAAATGCGATGAGTTAACAATCCTAAATCTAAATTTCAGATACTTTGGGTTAACAATCCTGGCAATTCCTTGGCCTCCTTTAAACAACTCCATTAGAGAATGGCAAGGCAGATATATTATACAGATTGGTTTTAAATGCTTATATAACTTACTATTTTTCGCTGAATTTTAAGCAGCAGAACCGTGAACTGACAAAATTCAGTCTCTATAATATATAGATATGGTCTATAATAAAATGGAGGAGTACACCAATTGTTAGAGGGTTTACATGTAAATAAATGTAATCACTGAGAACAATTTTTTTAGAAGATTTGATTATTTTCTTTTTACAATTTAATTAACAATTTACATAATTAAAGTTAACTATTTAAAAAAACATCTATCAAGTTTTATAAATTATATAATTGAAAATAATAATTAATAAAATTGACTAAAAATATATGCCAGAAAGAAGTAAAAATATTGTTTAACTATGAAAATAATAATTCCAAAAAAATATTTACCATATTTAAAATAAAATTGACTAAAAATATATTCCAGAAAAAGTAAAAGCATTGTTTAACTATTAGATATTTTGTAGAGGTGAATTTTCTTTTAGAAATTTTTATTTTGTTATTTAAATTGTTTTTTGATTATGTGTATAAATTCTAACCACTTGAAAAACTTTATTTCTTTCAAACTATAGAGCATTCACGTCTTAAATTTGCAATCTTAAATTTGTAATTGGAACAGATCTTTATTGAATTTTGAACAATTTTACTCAAAAAAATTTACTTAAACACCCTGGAAAAAATCTTACTAACATGGTGAAAAATTATATGCAATTTAAACAAAAATGTCTAATAACTAAATTAGGGAAAGCTCAATGGGTGTGGGACACTAAATCATTTTCTAACATCTCTAATCCTATACTCTTTCGTTTATAATAACAATCTTTTTACAATAAAACCATCGGTTTAATATCATAAATGCATGGATGAGAATGCATATATACCTCCTCATCTTCTCAATTTTTTTTAATAAGAATAAGTGGTGATGTGTCTTTATTTGTTCCGTTCAAAACATAATGCTTTCAACTTTTATTTTATTTTACTATTATAATAACTTTTTCTATTTGAATTTTTAAATAAATGTTAATGCGCTAATTAATTTATTTTAAATAGTTAGAGACAATCATATTAATTTATTTTAAATAGCTTGAGATAATAATATTGATTGAAAGAAGTAAGTTTGAATTTTTTAGATTCACTTAGAATGACGTTGTTTAATGTTTTATATTTCATAATTTAGGTTTAGCCGTGTATTTAGTTTATAATAGCATAGTTTAACTATGTGTCATTTTTGTTAGAAAAATAATGAAAATTTCAACATGATTTTGGGTGCCTTAACAGTTTTTTATGGTGTTCAATCTATTTCCACCATAAAAAACAAGCTTCAAGCACTCTTGATGTCAATTTTTCTGAAAAAAAATGCCATTCCGACTAACACTCATGCTTAAGTTATGAATAATGTCATAGTTTAAATATTTTTATCAATCTTAAATTTATTATTGGTATTAGGTTTTCTTTTACATAATTATGGTGATAGCATTTAGAATAAGGCTTTAAGATTTTAATTTAATTATCAATAATTATTAACTGAATCATATGATTTTAACTTCCATAAATATTTTAAAAGAGTCACAAAACAAAACAAAGATTGAGATTTATCTCAAAAGTAGTTATGCTATTTTTAATTTTTTTATTAAAATGATTAATAATAAAACTGTCATATTAACATGTGTCATATTAAAATGATATGATTATACAAAACCCCAACAACATGTATGACCTATATCATTTAATGATATCATTATACAAAACCCCAACAACAAGGGGTTGAATTCACTTCTTTAGGCTAACTTGAAGCTGCCAGGACTGACTTGTACTTTTGGAGTTTCCAGGACTTTCTAAACTAGAAAATAATTCCTTATTTAATTACATTTTTCCTAGAAGGGTCTTATAAACATGATGTTCACTTTCTTGACTCATGACAGTAACTCCTATGACCTAACAAACCCTAGAAGCATGACGAACATGCTTTTACCTAGAATACCATCAACATTCACTCAATCCATCAACATTCACTCAGGATCCATTAATTGATGCCTCATTAGGATTCTACATGCTACCTATGACTTTTCTCAGCAAACACATAGATGAAGGTCATTATATTGAGGTGGCCTCGACAATTATTTTAATGTATTCATGTAAATTATATAAAGCGATGTATTAATATCAATTATGGGCAAAAGCATGGAGATGGGTCAAATTTTTTGGTGAAATAGGTTATGTTTTGGAGGGAAAAACAATGGCTCAAGCGATCCATTCAAGTGCTAGATCGAGCTCCTTGGGCGCTAAAAAAATAACTCGATTGAGGGTTAAAAACTAACCCTTAATCTTTGAGAACGACGTCGCTCCCTTCAGCTGATCAAACAAGTCATCAATCCTCAACAAAGGGTACCTATTCTTAATCGTCACCTTGTTCAACTGCCCATAATCAATGAATAACTTGAGGGTACCCTCTTTCTTCTTCACAAACAACATTGGTGCACCCCAAGGCAACACACTTGGCCTAATGTAACCCTTGTCAAGCATTTCCTTTAATTGCAACTTCAATTCCACTAACTCTAGAGTGCTCATCCTATACACTACCTTTGATTCTAGTGCTACTCATGGTACCAACTCAATAGAAAATTCCACTTCCCTGTGAGGTGATAACTCTGAGATATTTGTTGGGAATACATCCTCAACATCCTTACCTTTGTCACTAGAAATATGCACTACAAATAAGACACACCCTTTCCTACAATTGTGCTTTGCCTACATACCTGTAACCATTTTAACCTGTGTCGCCTTCCGCTTATCATGCAAGAATCTCTACTCTCCATTGCCATCAAAGCAATCAATAGCCCTATCACAGCAGTCCACCTTAGTACTATGAAGATACAAGCAATCCATACCTAGAAGCATATTGTACGAACCCAGTGGAAGTACATTCATATGCGTTGATGTAGACATACCATTCAACTCAAATGCACAAACTCTTACCCAATGATGAAATCATTTCTTAGTACCTGTAGCCAACTGCACTAACCACGAATATGCATGTACTTCTTTATTCAAACCACGCTTATCCACCAGGTCATGATTGATATAACTATAGTTAGATCCAGGGTCAATCAAAATAGAAACAACTTGATCACAAATCTTACCTTCCATCTCAATAATATAAGTATGTTGATCAACCTGCTTATTATCCAAAGATGCATAAATTCGAGGAATACTCTGTCCAACATCCCCAACCATCTGTGCTTCTTAAGCACTGTAAATCTGCAATATGCCACCCTAATGTTTCACACAATCTCTCCTGTGATGATCCTAGCCACAAGTCCAATACTGTAAAGGCTTCTTGCCATCACCCTTGTTCTACTCCTCAAACTAAAATCCTTGTCCTTTGTCAGTTGTATTGAACCTCTTATGTGACACTACGTTCTCTTTGTTGCTTGTATCCGATAATATTCCTCACTTCTTATCCCACTTTCTCTTTTTATTGTCATTACCATTCCACTCCTATTTGGATTCATACATATATTTCGATTGCTCATAACCACACTTCAAATTCTGTATGGCTTCCTCCATTGATCTAGGCTCATCAATATCAATCTTGTCCTTGAATGTTACCGACAACCCAATGATGAATCTTTGAATCTTAGGTTTCTCCTCCTTAAGACAAGGTATATACCTCAATAAATTCAAGAACCTGCTAGTATACTCATCGTTATTCATAGATCTTGTAACAACTCTCGTGAAAATTCAATGTAATAAAAGTAAATAAAGGAAAAATAATAACCACAGATGATGGGACACTTATTCCAAGTTGAATGTTGGGCAAAATCCTAGTGATGGGGATCACTTGTGATTATTTATGTTTAAGGAAATTGGCAAAGGCAATGGCTAAGGCTTTGGAAAGGAAAAATGCCATTTTTGGCACATTTAATTATGAAAGTAACGAAAATTGGGAGAAAAGGGAGATGAAAGGTCACGGGTTGCATGTGAGGAGAAAATTGAAAGAACAAGAGGGCATCGGGATCAATAGTTACATCATATTTTCTTGCAGGTACCGAGTTGCTATGTTTCCTTCATTAGTTCTGGTATGCATCGCATATAAATTTGGATTTTTGGTTGTGATTTGTCATTAGCATGGAGGATGGTCGGGATTGACAGTGGACTCCCTAGAATTTTCATTTCATGGATAGCCATGGTGATTGTGGATTTACTTTCATTGTTTGTTTTTGATTGGTTCTCATGTTTCCTTAGCTTGGGCTGAGTTACTAGTCTTAGAAGCCTTGGTTGGACAAATTCTCTAGAATCCCTAGGTGGGTTGAGTTACTAGTCTTAGAAGCCCTGGTTGGACAAATGGTATAGAAACCCTACATAATATGTGGGTTGAGTTACTATATCGGAAGCCTTGGTTGGAAAAACGCTCTGGAAGCCCTGGAAGGCTTGGATGGAGACCAATCTGATGATGGTTTTGTGATGTTTGATAGTGAGGTGGAATCACTATTTGATGGGTTGAGGTGGATGGCCTCTGGAAGCCCTGGATGGTTTTGATTGATGTGTTCTATGAGATCCCACATTCATGCTTATAATATGGCATCGAGGTTTATGGATGAAGAGAGGTTTTTCTTAGCCATTCTAGAATTGGGTGGAACGTGGAAGTCCCATCCCGAGTTTAGGTTTTGTATCATTAATGAAAGGTTATTTCTCCTTTTATTTCTATGAGTATTATGATGGATTATATGTGGTATATATGACTATGATTTCATTGATATTTTTGTCCCTATTATTTTGGTTATGTATGTGTTTTATAATAGCATCCACGTGTGGCTCTCATCATGTTTTTACTTGTAATTGAATTATTAATGTATCTATGACCTAATGGATGGAATGGCAGTTGATGCATTGAGGCATCAATGATTCTTAGCGATTCTGAGCTAGGTATGAGACCCCTATGCTCAGAACTCTTATTTACACCTGTAGATTACATATTCGCGATATGTTTGACAAAATGCATGTCATGGCTAGTAGGGGTTGAGTGAAGGTCTTGAACAAGTATTTTCTTTAGTATTGTCATTTCCATGTCATTTTACTGATATGAAGAGATGGTTCAATTCTTGGAAGTGACCTGGGCTCTGGGCCTGAAAAAGTGGCTCAAATCTCAGAGTTGTTGGCATATCATTGAAAAATTTAGTCTCTGGTCGCCAGCACGTAATCCTGTGAGAGTGAATTTCAGTTTCTTGACGTTGTCATGCCTACAACATGAGAGTGACCAAGGCTTAAGTTGTCCAAACTTTCAGTGGGACCCAAGGGAAAGATCTCTAGAGTATTGGATTGGTTCCTAAGAGTCCTATAGTTGATATTGAATGTTTGTATGGTGTGTTTCCACCGGTTTCACTTCCTTAACTTGACTTAGGAGGTTGAGTCATATCATAGTGGCCTCTCGTTGCATGTTTACCCCGACTGGCCAGTTGCTTGGGTAGATGTGGGAAGAGGGTGTTACATAGTGGTATCAGAGCATGGCTCACCCCTCAAACTCGAATGGGCTATGTGTTGGTCATGCATGCATGTTAATTTCATGTGTTTCTCTCACACTTGAATTCGATGTCCTTGTTGCATTTGCATGATTTTGTTCATGGTTGAAGTGATCTCGTCATTTGAAACTTGATGTTTTGTTGTGGAATGCATCATCATTAGTATATGACTGGTTACATGTCGATTTACGTCACTTACATGTATCATTGTAGTATGATTGGTTACATTCTTTTATGTTTGGTTACATTATTATATGGCCGGTTACATGTATCATTCTTGTAGGTTTGATTTCAAGTATCGTGCACCCATGCTTGATCAAATGTGTTTAGGCATATGTGTGGATGGTTATGCATCACTTATTGATGTTCATGTTTGTCTATGGTCAAGTGTATAGTGACTCAATGACGGTGGTTTTCATGCATGAGGTTGTGGTGTGTGTTGTTATTGAGATCGTGTATTGATGACTAGACCTTGGCTAGAATGATGGTTGCATGGTCATGTGCTTATGTGTTAGGTTCCTATAATACTAGTGATTCCCCCATTACTATTGTTGTTGTATCCCTTATTGTTATTGTTGTGCCTCTATTGTCTCCATACTGTTATTATTGTGCCCCATATAATCCCTCTATTATTATTTTTGTGCCTTTATATTATTATTGTTAGGTCGGCTTGGTTATATTGTGACCCCTTAGACTCCTATATGTAGAAAGGAGGTTTTGTCATTTGAATCATCAAAGAATTGTTCATTTGTGTAATTTAAAGGAGGTTTCCCCCTCGAAGAGGCTAAATTCTAAGACCTTGATCTATCTTTTCTATCTTTTTGTGGGCTGGTTCCATAACATTTGGTATCAGAGCTTTGGATTCTAGGGTTTCGCTACTCCAAACAGGTCATCGTGGAATTTTAGCTATAATTTTTTTCTGCGACGTTTCAGAAGCTAAAAAAAAACCCATTTGAGAACAAATCCCGCTGAACCTTCGGTCCAAATTTCAGATTTTGTCCCGCTATATTTTCGGAGATACAATCTGAGGAGGTTAGGGTTTTTTGCAAGCTCCACAATCTCATCTAAAACAGGTTATCGTGGAATGTTCACTATAACTATTTCGATACGAAGTTTTAGAAGCTAAAAAAAAGCCCATTTGAGAAGAAATCGATCTAAACCTCAACTCCAAATTTTAAATCATGTCTTGCTATATTTGCGGATATATAATCTAAGGAAGTTAGGGTTTTTGCATACTCCTGAATTAGATTCCAAACAGATCACCTTGGAAACATCGCCATAACTTTGGCTTTGAGCATCAGATTGAATTTTCCTAAGAAGTTGTAGAAAGAGGACAAACTGTAGTTTGTTGGGGTTGTTATCACCCCAAGAAACTCACCTAGGTTGTATATCAGTGATGCTTGTGAACATTACAATCTCAACAAAATGTTGGATAAAATGATGGATCAATGAAATAAATGTTGTATATTCAAGGCAGATAACCACTCCTACTATGATTGACCCTAGACATGGGTGAACACCCCTAAACTACAAGGCTTTTAACCACCAATTACTCACAATTTAAGCAAAATGTGATGATGGAGAAGACTGACTGCACCAGCAGATACACAAGACCCTGTGATGGCTAGTTGCAACCAGTAAAAAGGTCTGTAAATCTATTTCCTAATGCGCAGACAGGATGACAGCTCTCTGGCATTAAAACAAAAGAAACCCGCATACACATTCAATAATACTAAGTAGATCCTAACACAGAGGTGGGATGACAACCCCTCTAATGCTAAACACAAAGAGTACATGAATAATGCATAACAGGCATAGCCTGGAACAAGAAGAAGTGGAAAGTGAGCAATTAACAACAAAAGAAGCTTGTATTAGCTGAAAATGAAGACAAGACGCTGCAGGTATCACAGTAGTTACAGTGTCCAGAAGTTGAACCTTACAACAAGATAACACTCATCTAACACTCATGAAACTGATTACATCGTTGTTCTCAGTATATATAGTTTGTTTACAAAATATCTCTATTAGGCTATGCATGGAGGTGTCTTAATGGATCGACAACCACATTAACTATCTGATAAAAATCTCTGCTACATTCTGATGCTTGAATAAATATATTTGACAATTTCTGGTACTTGGCTATCCTTCTTGAGTAGGTAGAATGTCCTATGGAAGAAAAATCCATAATTGATAAATGCTGTGAACTGCTCGAGGAATGTCCTTTGTTCTTCGACCATTCTTTCTTGTTAAATGCAGTTGTTGGAGAGTAAATACGCTGAGTACAAGTAGTTGGCCACCTTCTTCCTTCAGGTGCACGGGACGGGCTGTGGTCATGGATGGGCGGAGGAACAAAATTGGTCATTGGATGAAACAGATGAATGGCGGAGATCAACTTATAGTGGGTATCGGGAGAAATATGAATGGACAGATGTGGACCGTGGGATCGAGGTTGGGCAGATCTGATGGTCATCGGAGGAGGTAAGAGTGCCAATGCTAACGGGCGGGAAATGGTACAAGGGGCAGGAAATGGTTTCCCCGCACCACTTTTCAGAGGTAAGCAAAATTCGTACAGAGGGGAGAGATGTAACAGGGGAAGACGCGTGGCAGGTGCGATGGCGGGGAAACCACTTTTCCCGGGAGCTATCACACTTTTTCTAGGGAAACAATTTGTTGATGACACCAACCTGAATTGGACCCACAGTAAGGCAGAGCTGGAGAAGTTTTCCAATCATCTTAACTCTATATCTTCCAAAATCAAATTTACTATGGAGCTTGAAGAGAATGGTAAGATCCCCTTTCTAGATGTTCTGATCAGTAGAAAAGAAGATGGTACTTTGGGACACCAAGTCTATAGGAAGAAAACTCATACTGATAGTTATCTTCATGCTGACTCTTACAGTCATCCCTCCCAAAAATCTGGCGTCTTAAACACCCTAGCTGTTAGGGCGTTCAGGATTTCTGACCCTGATCACCTAAAAGAAGAGATTGAACACTTAACCTCTGTCTTCAAAAACCTTGGATACAAGGAGTGGAGTATCAAGAAAGCTATAAGAAGAGCTCAGGATAAGGTCCTCTCTAAGCGTCCCCGTGAAGACAAAGAAAATCATGGGAAAGTTTACCTTCCATTCATCCAAGGGATTATAGATAAGATTGCAAAATTTTTAAGAAAGAATAACATAAACACTCAATTTACAACATGTGGAACTATAAGGCAAATGATGAGGTCAGTTAAGAATAACATTGATCGTCAGCAACTCAAGGGTGTGTATAAGATCGATTGCTCGTGTGGCAAGAGTTATATTGGGGAAACAGGTCGTTCTCTGAAAATAAGACTAAAAGAGCACACGGTTGACATAAAGAATGAGAGATCCCGTACATCAGCCCTTGCAGAGCACTCGTCCAAAACCAAACACCATGTGTGTTTGGAAGACGCCAAAGTAATTGCAAGAGAGGACAACTATCATAAAAGAAAAATCAGAGAGGCCATTGAAATTATGAAATTTCCTCATAACCTCAACAGGGACAATGGGAGTGAAATCAGTGGAAATTAGCTTCCCTTGATCACACAAATATACCCCTCCGGAACTTTGGAAGCATAAGATCAAAAAAGGGTTTTTCATTTCATAAATTTAATTAAACAAATTAATTAATTTAATTTTAATTTAATTAATTAAATTAAATTAAATTAATTTTATTTAATTCTAAATAAAAAAGAAAT
>APFE030412091.1:0-20113 GCA_000404065.3 Pinus taeda | reverse complement strand
ATGCAACCTCCCTTGTTTATCTTAAAAACCAAAGATGTCCAGATAATCTGAATAAATTCCAATGCAGATGTTTACGCGTAGATTCTTCTAAGTATTATATCATGAACATGATGTTGTATCATAAATCATATGATGAATTATTGTTGAAGACTTGGAGTGTTTAGATGATAAGGCTGATGTTAAGTTGTTGTCAACCTGTCATGGCTCAAGCTAGAAGATTTCCATATAGGAGGTCATTTGTTATCAACCTGCCATGGTTCAATGTAAGAGGATTTCACTGGTCATAAAATTTTCAAATTAGTTTTTTATTGGCCAACTATCTTCATTGATTGCTTTAAATATGGGGAAAAATTTCCAGCAAGCAGCCATAAGAGAGATTCCATGCTCTACCCCATCGCCCTGTAATTCCTAAATTCCCTTTCACTAAATGGGGATTGTATTTCATTGGAATTATAAATCCTCTCTCTTCTGCAGGCCACATCTTCATTTTACCTTCCATTGATCACTTCAAGTGTTCAAAAGCCATTCTTCTGAAAAATGCTCGTGATGAACAAGTAATCATTTTTTTTGGAAACTTATATTTTGTCATGCTTTGGACAGCCTCTTAAATTGATTTCAGATTCAAGATTTCACATAGCGGGCCTACTTAAATATCTTCCCATATCACCCAGTTCTGCAATCAATATCATGTCAAAAATTCTACTTCGTCAACATATTACCCACAGGGTAATGGTTTAGTTGAATCTACCATAAAAAATCTTATTAGAACCTTGAAGTGGTTAATTGATGACAAACCACATACTTTGCACACCATGTTGAAATTTACTCTATGCACATATCACACCACCATTAAATTTAGACAGGTGCTTCTCCCTTCTGTGGGATGGCACATCATAGTTTTTGTCTCTTAGTCCCTCTTCTTGTTGCCCATGGTTCCCTCCCTTTGGACAACATGTAACATACTCTTTCACAATCACTTACCTTATGTATAACCAAAGATTCTGAATTCTAACTAGCTTTGTAAGTCTCTCTGTGAAATCACCAATGTTGACCATGATAAACACTAATTAAACCCGCAATTCATTGGACATTTCAAAAATTAACCTCTCCTATAACTATTTCTTGAAACGCCTAATAGGTCGGATCCCTCTTAAGCATTGATGGCCATAGATTATTAAACTATTTTGAAGAGGATTCACTTCACAATCATTATGTAAAGATGGTTGTCCTAAGGTCACTTGTCATGCGTTTCAAAAAAAAACATTAATGTTTAATTATATGTGCAATGTGGAAAATGGGTAAGGTTTATGGTGGGATTGATGTAAAGCTATAACCTAATCATTGTTTCATATGTTTGTGATTGGATGTGATCTTTATACATTGCAATATACATAAATATGTATTATACTCATGGATAAACATTTTATGGCATAGACAATGGGTTATATATGATTATTACTCAGGGCTTTATGACATGTCTTGGCACTCAGCATATACTATGATTACATGGGGTAGTTGGATCGATTTGATTCCTGAGTAACTTGGAGGATTATGGTATGTATTTGGCAAGGGTATCCGGTGTTTGTTTTGATTGGCATTGCATTTTAAATGGTATGGTTATGAACCCTCAACAATCGAATTTGATAATTACCAGCATAAAATATATGTTTGCGGAGCATCTAATATAATTTCATAACATGAAACGTATTTCTGAGTATCGTTAGTCTGATTATTTTCACCAGAAAGTTTTTATTGTTTCATGCAATGTGACTTTGGCGGCGGTGTTTAAAACTATGCGATGTGCACACAACTCGGTGTGATTTCCAACCCTTTATTCGTTAATAATGTTGTTTTGAATTATATCGATATGATATGTTGGCTATTGACATGGAATTCTTTCACCAGTTTGATTGGTTAAATCTTTGTTCTGGCTCTAATTCAACCCATCTCTATTGTTAATCTATTGTATAGTGTCTATCATCATCATCATTTCCCACTTGAACATACATGGTTGGCACGTATAGATGTGGTATGGGAAACATAACTTAGTTAATGAAGTATGCCAGCATTTCCTTCTTGCATTTACTCCACCACCTCGATTTGAGCACTTCGATTCTTGTAGATTTACAAAACCCTCCAATGTGGTCATTCTCATTATTTTACAATTCTTGTTTCTCTGCAAGCGAATATTAGTGGTCAGCAAGTGTTTACTTTTTTTGGAGTTTGGAGTTTGATTACATGGATTAGAGCTGGTTTTTGTAGATTCAATTTCTCGTTGTACCCTCACTACTCACCCGGTATGTATAAAATGGTTGTCATTTGCTTTCTTTGTGAACTACGCTGAGTTTTTCCCCTTTTTAACCTACTCCCTTATGGTGTCTGCATGCAAACGTATACGTATAGTCCCTCTCTCACTTGGCGATGAAATTCATTTTTCAATCTTGTGTATCAAATATAGGTTTGATCATGAGTTTTTGCCTAATGGTTATGATGTTTTCCTTGTGCATTATGACTAAAAACCCTCGAGACCTCAAGGCCTTTGGCTTATACTATCTAGAATTAATTAAAAGGCCCAATCATGATGGCCATGAGTCGATCCCAAGAAACTCATAGCTATGAAATATTGGCCCCATCCCAAAACCCTAAATAAGTTCCATTAATTCTTATGAATGGTAGGGTACTACATGAAGTTTTTGAAAATAATGGAATACTTGTTTATGCCTTAACCACGGTACGCAATAAAAATACTTTTGTTTGGACTAAGGTCACTGAAATATCCTTCTCGCCTTTAAAATATACCATGTGACCAATCCCAATATTATTTGTACCAAATTTTACTATGATTTATTTCTTCAAATGTGGTGGCTCTCGTAGTGGATATAGGGTAGTACTCATACAATAATGGAACCCTTTGGAATTCACTTTTAAGTAATTTCATGACGCCAATTTGTGTAAATTCACACAAGAAAAAAAATGATTGTCATCATGCAAATTGTAAACACTTGGCATGCATACCTTATTGGGTGATGCTTCCAGATTAAGACTAACTATCATAGTCTAAAGTTATTGAATTAAGGTTATCTTCACCAAAATAACATAAGTGGGCCACCAAGCTACTAGGGTATGGATATGAGATTATCTATAATAAAGATAAACAAAATGTTGTAGCAAATCCCTATATTTATCCTTTCAAAGTTGGTTTAAGGAGGCTGGTCAAGAATTCTTGAAAAATGACACTATCATTAAATTCATCCAGGGGTTTTAGGAAGATCCCAACCCTCCTAAGGAGTACAGGTTGAAACTAGATACACTATAATATGAAAAAAACATTGTTCTAATAAAGTATTATTCCTTAGAACAAAGAATCATAGAAGAATTTTATTAACCTGCTACATCAAGCCACTCTTGCTTTCATAAAACATATGAATGAACTAAATGCTCACTCTTTTGGGAGGGAATGGAAACTGACATCTGGGATTTTGTGGCCAAATGTGACACTTGTTAAGGAAATAAAGGGAAAATAGACATGTGGGTCAACATTATTATGGATTTAATAATGGAATATGTAAAGCAAAATGACATATATATAGTCATGGTGATAGTTATTCTCTCTCAAAATATGCTCTTTCTGTTAGAAAATTATGTATTACAGAGCCATGGAACACATAAAATATATTGCAGAAATATAAACACATAAAACAAGAGAGACATAGATATACGTGGTTCACCCAATTTTGGGCTACGTCCACAAAGAAAAAGTTAGTCTAACCTGTTATATTATCCGGTAAAATGAAGAGATACAACCTACAGCAAATCCGCTGTAATTCCCTCTTCACTTTCACACAATCTCCTCTCTCTTTCTCGCTCAGAATACAGATCTACATAGACGCAATACAATTCCCTCATATATAGCAAGGGGTTGCCTTCTAGGGAAAAAAAACCTAAATTAAACATAACTTCTATTGTCATATCTTCACCTAATGAATGACCGAGATTGACTACGAAATTACAACATTTTATAGGGCAATTTTACATCTATTTTTACCTTTGGGGGCGCTGTCCTGGATCCCCCACCAGGGTGGGCTCCAAATAATTGTCATCGCCCCCCCGGACCCCCTTGGCGATGTACATTTTACGAGCGGAGTTTCTGCCACATTACAAACTGGGGTCCAATGCAACAATACTTCCGAATAAAGAAGATAATCAAGCTCCACACCCAACAATCTCCCACTTGGAGACTGAGTATAGAAACTCCACTGCTACTTCATTTCTTGGATAATGACTCCACTTTGGACCTGGTTTTTTGTCATCTCCTTCATCATACTTGAAGATTAATTGAAATTGAGCATAATCGCAATTTCTCCTTGGTTACAACTTTTGTTAACATATATGCAGCATTCTAGCTAGTGATCATTTCCAGCTTCAACTATCCATCATGCAATGTTGACTATATGAAATGGTACTTAAGCTGTATATGTTTAGTCTTGGAATGAAATGTATAATTCTTTGCAAGATGTATGGCACTCTGCCTATCACTCTATAACCTGCCCAACTCCTGCTTCTTACTCAATTCATCTAGAAACCTTTATAACCAAATCATTTATTTACTAGCCTCTGTAGTAGCAACATACTCTGCTTCCGTTGTTGAGAGTGCAACAACGCTTTGAAGTTTTGAAACGCAATTGACAGTTATTCCACCTACATTAAACACATACCCTGTGGTGCTCCTCCTGTTACCTCTATCACCCGCCATATTTACATCAACATATCCCTGTAGAGCAATGTTTGAACCACCAAAGCATAATGCTTGATTTTTGGTACCTCTCGGATACCTAAAAATCCACTTCACTGCCATCTAATGTTCTTTTCCTAGATTGTTCATGTACCTACTTACAACTCCCAATGCATGTGCAATATCAGGCCTTGTGCAAACCATTACATACATTAAATTTCCAACTGCTAATGCATATGGAACTTTAGACATATAATCCATTTCTTCCTAAGACTTGGGACACATTTCCTTACTTAGTTTGAAATTTCTAGCCAAAGGTATACTAACTAGTTTTGCATTCTGCATATTAAATATTTTCAACACCTTTTCTATGTATTCACTCTGAGACAATGTTAATTTTCGATTCTTCCTGTCTCTAGTTATTCTCATACCAAGGATTTTTTTTGTAGCACCCAAATCCTTCATTGCAAATGAGTTTTCCAATTTTATTTTGAGCACATTTATTTCCTGCATGTTAGAAGCTGCAACAAGCATGTCATCTACATACAATAATAATATAATATAGTTTCCATCATTTTTCCTTTTGAGATAAACACAATGATCAGAGTGACATCTAGTATAACCTTGTTTAGACATAAACCTGTTAAATTTTAGATACCACTGCCTTGGAGCCTGTTTTAAGCCATACAAGATCTTCTTCAACTTGCACACTAGTTTCTCCTTTCCTTTTACCTCATATCCTTGTGGCTACTGCATATATATCTCTTCCTCCAAATCCCCATGGAGAAAGGCGACCTTTACATCTAACTGCTCAAGATGCAAATCTTCAGCTGCTACTAGAATTAAAATGGTTCTGATTGAAGTCATTAGATATCTCATCAAAGTCTATACCTTTTTCTGTGCAAACCCCTTTACCACAATTCTAGCTTTATACCTTTTTCTACTTCCATCTTCTTCCTTCAACCTGTAAACCCATTTATTCTGCAATGTTGTTTTACCTGTAGGCAAACTGACTAAGTCTCAAGTCTGGTTATGTGCTAAGGAGTCCATCTCTTCTTTCATTGCTTGCTCTCACTTCTTCCTAGTTTCTACCTACACTTCTTCTTCATAAATTCTGCTTCACCAAAATCAGTGAACAATACATAATATAATGAAGGAGAGCATCGTTTAGCGGGTCTACTTATCTTGGTAGATCTTCTAACACCAGTTTCAAGCATTTGAGGCACTTTTTGTTGTTGTTGTTGTTGTTGTTGTTATGGTTGTTGAGCATTATGATTTTCAGGCACCTTCACTTTTTTTGTGATCTCATCAAGCACTGTATATTCTTTGTTTTCTCTTTCCTGTTTGTTTTCCTGCATCTGATCCTTTTTCATAATCATAAAAGCAATAACCAAAATCATTAACACTATATCCAATAAAGGTAGATTTCTTTGATTTTTCCTCAAGCTTTGTTCTATTTTATTTATTAATGTGGAAAAGGGCTTTAAAACCAAAAGTTTTTAAAAATGAGTACTTTACCTTTTTACCTGTCCATGCCTCCTATGAAATACCACCATCCAACGAACTTGAAGGCCCTCTGTTTATTAGATAAAAAACAATATCTACAACATCTGCCCAAAATTGTAAAGGCAATCCTACATGCAATCTCATGCACCTTGCACGCTCCATGATTGTTCTGTTCATCCTTTCTAACACACCATTTTCTTTTGGTGTTCATGGAACTGTCTTCTCTCTGTGAATTCCATTCTCTGAACAGTACCTCTCAAACTCTTTGCTACAATATTCACCTCCATTGTCTAATCTGAGACACTTCAACCTTTTTCCTGTCTGATTTTCAACCAAAGCTTTCCATTTCTTGAAAGTATCAAATACATCAAATTTATTTCGAATGCAATAAATCCAGGTTTTTCTAGTTGCATCATCAATAAAAGTAACATAATAATGAGAGCCACCGAGAGATGATACCTGAGCAGGTCCCCATACATTTGTATGTGCAAGCTCTAATTTTTTCTCTTCTTTTCTTTCCCAACTTTGAGGAATTTGACTCTCTTTTGTTTTCCATAAACACAATTCTCACATAATTTTAAATCAACATGCTTCAAACCTGGCAACAAATTTCTTGAGTGAAGAATTTTCATGCCCTTCTCACTCATGTTCCCGAGCCTATGATGCCACAATGTCATATCTTCTCCTGTAGAGGTTAAATCATTAACAAAATTAGAAATACCATTGCAGAAATTCAAAGTACCAACCTTTTCTCCTTTTTCTATTACCACGGCTCCTTTAGTGACCTTACAGGTTTTATCTGTAAAAGTAGTTACACAACCTTAACCTCCCAACTGCCTTGTTGAAATTAGATTTTTCTTCATATCTGGAACATGCCTTACCTCCTTCAATAACCATTGATTTCCATTTTGTTGTTTTATGAAAATTGTACCCATTCCAATGATTTTACAGGGTTTATCATCACCCAATCGAACCTGTCCAAAATCTCCTTGAACATAATCATGAAAATGTTTCCTATTAGGTGTAGCATGGAATCAGGCCCTTGAATCTACCACCTAGGCATCAATAATATTTTCTAATGAAATAATCAAAGCATCTTGCAACACATCATCTATCACATTCGCTTCATGATTATTTTCTTGATGCACATCTCTTTCTTTTCCCTTCCTAGACTTGCAGTCTTTCTTCAGGTGTCCTTTCTTCCCACATTTCTAGCACACTATCCCCGATCTGGATTTGGATCTACATTTTCTTGACTTACTGCGATATCTTGGGCTCTTTCCTCTTTCCATTTTTCTTCCCCTAGTCTTTGCAATCAAAGCATTACCTAATGTCTCAAAGGAGCTTTTCCGTCGAATTTCCTCGCTAAGGATTTCACCGACAACATCGTCAAACTTTAAAGTACTAGATCCAAAGACAGAGTTAGTAATGGCCATAACTAAACCATTCCAACTTTCTGGCAATGAGCATAGAAATAACAAATCCCTAACTTCACGATCAAAATTTACCCCTACAAAATTTAACTGACTGGTAACTATATTAAATTCCTTTAAATGATAGGCAACATATCCACCTTCTGACATCTTCATATTAAATAAACGCTTCATAAGGAATACCTTATTTGAGGCCGAGGGTTTTTCATATAATTTGGACAATGCTGACATTAAACACTTCTTTGTCATTTCCTTTGAAATATTAAAGGCAAACGACACTGCTAGGCACATTCATATTGTTCCAAGTCGCTTTCTGTCAAGAATATCCCATTCTATATCTGTCATACATGCTAGTTTCTTTGTCTTTTTGCTCAATGGTAGGTACATATCTTTCTGATACAGATAATATTCCATCTACATCTTCCATAACTAGTAGTTTTGGCCGTTAAATTTTTTGACCCTAAGCCTACCATCTTCCACCATTTTTCCCACTCGAACCAGGAACCCTTCTCTCTTGCGAGTTTATCAAGCAAATAGACCTTCAACTCTAATACTAGTTGTTAGAAAATTATATATTACACAGCAATGGAACATATAAAATATACTGTAGAAATATAAACACAGAAAACGCATAAAACAAGAGAGACACAGATATACATTGTTCACCCAATATTGGGCTACGTCCACGAAGAAACAGCCAATCCTTCCTGTTATATTATCCAACAAAATGAAGAGATACAACCTACAACAAATCTGCTTTAATTCCCTCTTCGCTCTCACACAATCTCCTCTCTATTTCTTGCTTAGAATACAGATCTACATAAATGCAATACAATCCCCTCATATATAGCGAGGGATTGCCTTCTAGGGAAAAAAAACCTAAATTAAACATAACTTCTGCCATTGGATCTTTGCCTAATGAACAACCCAAATTGACTACGAAATTACAACATTTTACAAGGAAATTTTACATCTATTTTTAGCTTTAGGGGTGTTACCCTCGATCCCCCGCCAAGTGGGGCTCCAAATAATTGTCATCGCCCCCCCCCCACCCCCACCCCCCAGACCCCCTTAGTGGTGAAAATTTTACAGGCAAAGTTGTCAACACATTAGGAACTGGGGTCCACACCCAACACTTTCTTTACCATATCCATTCACCTCTCCTGAGTTTCCCAAGTCTTTCTTTATTAGAATTAAGTTACAAAAATATTTCACTAATAAATTATTCTAGAAAGTGTTTAAACTATGAACTATAGGGTACCAACTACAAATGAACGATATATATCACCAATAAACATATGGTGAAACTGAAGTGTTCAACAAGTTCCTAAAAAACCAGCTAAGATGTTTTTCCTATAAAAAACACAGTAATGGATATGATGACTTGGCCTCTTAAAATGGTGTGAAATGTGTTTAAATTTTTTATCCAAATTAAATTTTAAATTTATTTTAAAAATAACCTTTTAAATAATATAATATTAATATTTCATTAGAAATTTATTACAAAATTAAATTATTTTTTTACACTTTTCCTATTTCAATTCCATTTAATTACATAAGTGCATAAAAATAAATGGAAAAATAAAAAAATTACTTGTGATAAAAACAAAATTAAATAATATACTAGAGGAATGTTGGGCTTTCCCATATTAGAAACGAATGGCTCTATCAAGAATGTTGATCACGAATGTTTGGAAAATGTCACTATTTGTAATATTCCCTTTTTTGATTTGGTCAAAATGGACGGAATCTGTCTATGGTATTTAGAGAGTCCAAGGAAAATAATAAAATAAGGTCTTTAGAGAGTCCATCAAGCCTATAATAGGGGATAGAAGCTAAGAATTTAGATGATTCAGGTTTATCTATCTTGTTGTGTTTTTCTTGAGAACTTGGGATGACCAGTTCTAGTTTGATCCAAGGGACGAAACTTGTGGGTGTTATAGTTACCGTGGTATTTTCCCATGGTATCAACCCATGGTATTTACCTTAAGCTTTCGAGGGAAAATAATAAAATAGGGTGTTTAGAGAGTCCATCAAGCCTATAATAGAGGATAGAAGCTAAGCATTTAGATGATTCTGTTTATCTATCTTGTCATGTTTTTCTTTAGAACTTGGGATGGCTAGTTCTAGTTTGATCCCAGGGACAAAAAGCCGTGGGTGTTATGTTTTCTGGAAGATCCATCCAGGGTCCATGATTATACTTCAATACATTGGTATTCTCTTTTGAGAAGGAGTAGTGCATGCCATTGCAGGTTTTGATTGCAATTGTTTTTAACTAGAACACCTAGATGTACCAAATCGGTTGATTATTTCATTGTTTGGGATATTACACTATCATTAAAATCATCATGAGCTTTAGGAAAATCCCAACCATCCTAAAAAATATACACTAAAACTAGATACATTATAATATGAAAAACACATTGTTTTAATAAAGTATTATTCCTTAAAACAAAGAATTATAGAAGAATTATATTCATTTGTTGTGAAGCCATTCTTCATTTCATAAAACATATGAATGAAATAAATGCTCACTCTTTTGGGAGGGAATGGAAACTAACATCTGGCCATACATGACACCCAAGGAAATAAAGGGAAAATACACATGTGTGTCAACATCATTATCGATTTAATACTAGAATATCTAAGATAAAGTAACAAATATGTAATTATGGTGATAATTAATCTCTCTCCAAATATGATTTTTCTTTCCCTATCACATCCATTTACCCTTTTTTAATAAGTCTTTCTTGATTAGAATTTTAAGTTACATGGAATAACCACTTTAATTGCTTTTTTATGGAGACACTATTTTCACTCCTAAATTATTGTAGGAGACCAACCCTAACCTTTATTTATCAACCCTAATAAGTTCTGACTTATTCATTCTTGGATCTATTCCTAAAGATGAACTGCAAAGGTTGGTTCGAAACGTTGATTTCAACAAACATGAATGCGATGACTCCAGAAGATAACACTACACAAAACACATATCGCAGAAGCCTCAAATCATTAATTATAACATAACTTATTGTAACATGTACAACATAACCATAACATAATATAACTATAACATTTAACATAACATAACTATTTAAAACACAACATGTATATAACATTTAACATAACATAATTATTTAAAACATTACACACATGTTATATATATATATATATATTATATAAATATATATAATATATATAATATATATATATATATATATAATATATATATAAGTATAATATATATATATATATTTATATTATATTATAACACTTAACTATATATAAATGTTAAGTTTCAGCAATGCATCCATTGGTAGATGCATTAATCCTATCATGAAAAATGCATGTTAAAGTGAAATAAAAACATTTTGAACTTCTTTTCTAATTACGGCCGTAAGGCGTTTCCTTTGGAATTGAATTTCCCCAGCTGATGCCCGTGTCCTATTGGTTGACCGTGGATTTGTAGTGCGACGATTGAACGAACTTGAGTCGTTGATCTTCACACTATCTTTTTATCTCCCAACCTAATGGCCTCTCTGTCTTCAGAGTTATTGTTCAGGCTTGAACACTTATAGTGGTGCGAGTGCTCGCACATCCAAATACGATTACCATCCAGATTCACCTTCAGATCTGATCTCCGCAGAACCGAGTTTTCGGATTTTGAATCTGCCATTGATTCGGAGAAATACTCTCCAGGGTTTAATCTATTGATTTCGAGGGTTTTATTTGTCAATTTCCAGAGGCTTTTGCCTCTGCTATTTTTTAATTTTTTGTTTTTCAAATTCTTACAGCCTATGTCGCTTAGACCCAATTCTGGGACCGAGGTCCAGAAGAAGAATTACAAGTCGTCAGTCGATGCAGACGAAGCTCGCCGAAAAAGAGGGGACAATCTGATAGAAATTAGGAAAAGTAAGAGGGAAGATAATTTGCAGAAGAAGAGAAGAGAAGGGATGCAGGCGGCCATCTGAAAAAATATATGTGACAGAACGCAGTCATCCAATTGAGGAAGTTATCGCTTTGGGTGTGGTCCCTCGACTTGTAGAGTTTCTTGCAAGGGATGATTTCCCTCAGCTTCAGGTATGATCTGTTTTTCAATTGAGATTCTAAGTATTGAATTGACATTATATTGTGGTAATGTAATATTGTTTTAATTTGGTCATATTATAGTTTGAGGCAGCGTGGGCTTTAACAAATATTACGTCAGGAACCTCAGAGCATACCACAGTTGTGATTGATCATGGAGCTGTGCCCAAGTTTGTGTAACTTCTTAGTGTTGCCAATGATGATGTCAGAGAATAGGTTGCATTTTGGACCTTTCCATCCATTTATGTTACTCAATTGACATTAGTTGCATTTACAAGTTTTCTTCCTTGTATTCTTATGTCGTCGGCCTTGATTTATCTTGAATACAAGCCGTTTGGGCTTTGGGAACCATTCTTTGAGAATATCAGGTAGCTTCTCTCTATTGGTAATAGTCTTGAGTATATGTATCTTTATTACCATATTTTTTTTGTCTTTAGGAAATGGCCATCTGAAAAAATATATATGTGACAGAACGCAGTCCTCCAATTGAGGAAGTTATCGCTGCGGGTGTGGTCCCTCGACTTGTAGAGTTTCTTGCAAGGGATGATTTCCCTCAGCTTCAGGTATGATCTGTTTTTCACTTGAGATTCGAAGTATTGAATTTACATTATATTGTGGTAATCTAATATCGTTTTAATTTGGTCATATTATAGTTTGAGGCAGCCTGGGCTTTAACAAATCTTGCGTCAGGAGCCTTTCTGCAAGGTTTTGTCCATTCATTTTGCATTCGATTCCTTTTAGAAGGGAAGAATTTAAGGCAAAAAAGCAAGTGCATTTTCTATTATGAGTAGCATATGTAGCATTGTGCCTAATTTCAATTTTATTTTTGTTATTGACCTCTGAGAAGTGTTTCGTTCATCATTGATTACTTCCAAGTAGAATTCACAGGTGATGTTAGTCTTAAAACAATATTTGGCAGAACAACTCCAGAAGTTTGAATAAGTTTTAGTTGTCGACACTGCAGATCACCAAGCAGATGTATTGTCTTACTTATAGTTCAGATTAATGATACAAAGAGATGATTCAAGAGCATGCCATTCTATTTTCTTTTCGATTCGATGCCTATTGCTCTGAGTGATTTGTTAATGCCAATTGGTTTTAGGAGTTTCTCCTGCTAAATTGTGTAGCAATCAAGAATTATCTATGTTTCAAGTCCATGAGCTAGTTGGAATTAGACTGTTTTTGTAAATTATTTTATAGATTGGTTAGTCCCAAACGAAAGAAATAATGCTTGATATACTCTGCATCTTTTGGGTTTGCCTGTATGATGTGTTTCACTCATGATGCAGAGGACATGGCTTATTACATAAGTGTTATTCTCACTGATATGTGATGATGAGCTCATCTAGTTGTAGTCACAATATAAATACAGAATGTAGTGCAGTCACAAATGTTAATAGTCAAAACATAGACCTCAATGCCAACTGAAGGCCGACCTCAGCGCAGGAAATCAGTACGTTAAATTACCTGAGAAGCTCACCTAGGACATGTTTTAGTTTAAAAGATTCTTTTCCTTACAATTTCGCTTTTGGAAAATCTTCAGGAGTCATCTGTTTACTAAATGCCATTTTGCTCTAGTGTGTTGTTGCTGCTCATATATTGATATCTTTTCCTTAATTATGCTGGTGCTAAATTTGTTTTGATTTCCTTTTGGGCTTTGTTTAGCATTCCATAGTTACCAAAGACAACTTCCTAAGGGTACAAAGGGCTACCGGATCTTGCTTCATTTTGGTAAGATACAGTAAAATAAGATTCTTAAAATGACAAAGTAGGTATTTTAAGAAGATGGATATGTTAATCAAAATAAGTATTTTGATTTATTCTTCACAGAGTGCAATTTGAAGGCCTTTCAATAGCTGTCTTAATTTATTAACTTGTGCAAATTGACCAAGTGAAGATAACAAAATTATAGATCGTATTAGGTCAAAAGCTTATATTGTGATCTGGGTGGTTATGATGGGCTGTAGGCATATCTATTGGTGTATTAAGATTAAATCCTAAAATGGTCTGAGTCCTGAGAGTCTTAGGCCGCAAACGTTCATACTTATTAGGTCCCCATGTTCTCACTGTAGCTTGAGGGTCCAACAATCAATTACAATGCTGGTTAAAGGTGTTATATAAAACCAGACAAGTTATACTCTGGTGTCAGAATCCAGGCCTCAAACATAATTCCATGCTGTTAGAATCTGGGGTCCTCTGTATCTCTTTTAATCTCCTTCATAGATCCAGAGTTTTAGGATCCATTGGATTCCTTTGGGAAATATTTGGAGTCCCCTGGCTATCAACAGGGGTTGCAAGAGTTCAAGTGTCACTTGAAAAGTTTTAGTTTCTAAAGCCAGGTCCTTTCTATAATCAGCCAAGAAGAGCTCCTCTAACCAGTAAAGATCCTAGTTTTCAGAGCAGTCTGATCTTTTTCTTTCAGCCCGTATGGGAATGAAATCATAGTCTTACATAACTCCATTACTAGATTCACACGGCTAATAAGATTTGGAGGCCTTTGGGTAAAACAGAGACCTTTGTATAAAGAAAATGGTACTAGCCTCTGGAACATTATGTTTTTGAAAATTACGATTCAGCTCCTGTCATTGTAAATTTGTACAAGGTAAACATGATATTAATATCATAATGAGGGTAATACTAATCACAAGGATAACCGTAAATAAATATAACGTGTTCGATTTTCTTTGGTGTGGATTTCAAGTATCAAATGGCAGGAGGAAGATAGTGAGCTTCCAAGTGAAGCGTGGAAGGGAGGTTGAGTTTGAGGATGCTAGTTTATCTTTAATATGTGTAATATTGACACTTCTGCCTTCATAGTTGCATGGCACAACCACACGTTTTGTTATCTATGATCACTGAGGCATTTGTTCTTTCACTGGTTGGTGCCTTCCATTGTCATGGAATAAATTCTATGATGTTGGAGCTGCACTATATGGTGATCACCATAGTGTGAGGAGTAGTTCTATGCTAATTTGTTTAAGGTTTTCGATGCTAATTTAAAGATGGTATAAAATCTTTAGGGAGAGATTTTGATGGTAAAACATCTTTTTTCCTTATCATGATACTGTATCAAGGTGCAAGAAAACATTTCACAATGCATCTAATAACAATTCAAATGAAAAAAGTCAGGGAATAAATAACTCAAAACAAATGCAGTCCAGGGTTTTAAGGATTTAGTGTAAGGTTCAAATATTTTTCCTCCATGTTAAAGTGGGTATTTGTTCCAATTAAATATGAAGTTAAGGTTTACAGCTTCCTAAGTATGGATCAAAAGTTTTTATTCATACATAAAAAGTGCAGATAGTTATCAAAATTGTTTTTGATTCCTGCAATGCTTCACTCTCACTCCTGGAATGGATTGGAATTGTAGAATCGGCAATCCATATCTGAATTCCTGGATTTGGCCTATTTTGAATCCCGATATGAATCAGAGTACGAGATCCATTATGACATGTACATGATCCCGGCCTTGATTTATCTTGAATACAGGCCGTTTGGGCTTTGGGAACCATTCTTTGAGAATATCGGGAAGCTTCTCTTTATTGGTAATAGTCTTGAGCATATGTATCTTTATTACCATATTTTTTTGTCTTTAGGAAATGGCCTCGCCTCCTATTGAGGAAGTTATCGCTGCGGGTGTGGTCCCTCGACTTGTAGAGTTTCTTGCAAGGGATGATTTCCCTAAGCTTCAGGTATGATCTGTTTTTCACTTGAGATTCGAAGTATTGAATTTACCTTATATTGTGGTAATCTAATATTTTTTTAATTTGGTCATATTATAGTTTGAGGCAGCCTGGGCTTTAACAAATCTTGCGTCAGGAACCTCAGAGCATACCAGAGTTGTGATTGATCATGGAGCTGTGCCCAAGTTTGTGTAACTTCTTAGTGTTGCCAGTGATGATGTCAGAGAACAGGTTGCATTTTGGACCTTTCCATCCATTTATGTTACTCAATTGACATTAGTTGCATTTACAAGTTTTCTTCCTTGTATTCTTATGTCGCCGGCCTTGATTTATCTTGAATACAGGTTGCCGAGTACCTGTTCAGGACAGGGTCCTGTGTTCAGCTTCACAAATCATATAGTCCGTTGTGTCAATGAATTTTTGCAACCAGATATTCTGATGGAGAAGATCCCTTATATTTAATTTCATCAATCATATCAGGCTGTCCAAGAATTATTACGTGACAAAGAAATATTCTGTCAGTACTGGAGACTTAGAAGGAGATATCCAAACAGTCAGTACTGGAGAGTAAGAAGGAGATATCCAAACAGTCTGGGGATTCAACACTGTTACACACATAGAGAACGATCCAGAAAATACCATAATGTGCGTCACGGATCTGCATTATTTTACAGATATATTATGGATGGAGATCATAAAAGAAGTCGGACAAATCTCAAGCCATTTATCAGAAATGGGCTTGGAGCACTGGATATTGCATTTCTAAGACCACCAGATCTTGCCTTGCCTGGACTTTCCTCTCCTCCTGATAAAGGGAACGTCATTTTGCTCTTACAGTGGATAGATTATTTCACAGTAAACTGCCTTGAGACGTTCACTCAAGAGTTCAAAAGGAGCATAACCGAAGGAAAATGGCCCAAAACACATTGGGGTACCAATCTCCTAGCCTGTCTTTTTTATTCAATTCTGAATGGCAATCTATTGGTTTGCAGTTAAACGGCCTTCCCTTCATTGGTATTTCATTCTACGACAAACCCATTGATGATTTCAAGCGGGCTCTCCAACAGATGGGAGTGGTGGTTGAGTTTGGGAAAGGATGTTGATGTTATCGCCAAACATATCCAAATATCTTGAATACAGGCCGTTTGGGCTTTGGGAACCATTCTTTGAAAATATCATTGTGGGCTGCTTTGTGAGAATTGGGATAGGAATGTCAGTAAAAAATGTTGATGCGACAGACCCTGATAAAAACAATACAAGTTTGAGAACCGCACCACATACTAGTATTTGAATTGTTTCTGGGGTAGCGAGAGTAGTGCAGCAAGATGGCAGATGGCTAGGGTGTTTGATTCACCTCCACTTGAGAAAGATTTTTCAGATTGGGAATGGGAAGTAGAACGCATTGATGGTCGGATGATTAGCCGAGCAGAAGTTGAGGAAAAATGAATGCGCTAAAAAAGATAAATCAATTTGTGTATTCTGCAGAAACTGTAAAACAAATGTTGCAAGAAAAGAAGTTGGCTTCCAAAAGGCCATCGAATGTGGCTGCTGAAAAGGACAGGGTTAGAAGAGAGATGGATCTGGCGAAGAGCAGGCATGATTATTCAGAAGTTGAGAGAATTAAAGTGAGATTTAAGGAACTAGAAGTCCTTTCTCTTCAGAGCAAAAGCAAGGATGCAAAAGCCTTGATGCTAGCAGAAATGAATAAGAAAAACAAGGCTGAAAATTTCAAGAACGCTTCTGAGATCAAGCCTCTAAACCTTAATCTTAAAGCAGGTGAAGCAGGGCATGATCCTTTCACTCGGCGTTGGACTCAATCTCAAAATTATTATGATACAAAGGCAAAGGTTGCTGAAGACAACACTGATGCGAACAAAGAGGCAGATGCAGCCAAAATAGAGGAAGCCATAGCAATAGAAACTGCTGAGGATGATGGAAAGCTTGTCGACAGTGATGCTCCTGTATCAGAAGATGCAAAGGTGTATTCTTTGCATGATTTTGAACTCCCAAATTCACTTGCTGGACTGCAGAAGTATGGGGGTGCTCAAGGGGCCCCTTTAGCTTTTATGGCTAGAAAGCAGAAGATTGAGTCAACTTGTGGAGTGCAAGTTCCTAGCAATGATGGAAGGAGGCATAGTCTGACATTAACTGTGAATGATTACAAGCGTAGAAGAGGCCTGTTGTGAAAATAAATAATGATATTTTCTTTGCTTGTTGGTTTCCCCATTTAATTTTTATATGAAAGATTCAGAAATTTCCTTTTGCGATTGCCATAAACATATGCAGAAAAGCCTTAAAGTGAACATTTTTGTAAATTGTTTCAAATTCTATATGTAGTGTGCCATTATAGGCACTTTAAAACACAACTGCAATAACCTAGTCAACCAAGGATTGTCTTTTAACAGTAGCAAGATCATGGATTGTTGGCAGGCATGAAATCAACAATGTGTTAGAAATATAGGCTTTTTCTTGACATCTAAAGTTCAAGGGTGTTTTTTGTCTCAACCATTCTGCTAAAAAATGGTATATAATGTTTCAAAAGGATTCCTTTCCTCTAAGTAATGCTATTCCACTGCAAGTTATCATGCAGTTGGTGAAACATGGCATTTTATGTTGTTTGAGATTGATGTTGAGTGATGCCTTTTTCTAGATTATTGTTGAAATATGTAGTGTTTTTCAGATTCATGTAATAAATGCTATGTTTTATTAATTTCTGTTGTTGTAGTATAGTTTGCTTAAATGCTTTGAGTTGTGGTTGTTTTGTTGTGCTTAGTTGTTTATTCTTGCTTTCGATTGATTGCAATTCTATCTAATAAGCAACTATCTTTTACATGGTAGAAAAGTTTGGCTGAATCGAGGAAAACATTTGAAAATCTAGAAGAACTTTGGTACAGCCAAATAATTTGGTTCAGTTGGGATTCGTATAGTCAATCTCTTGTTTCTCCAAAACTGAACCAAACCAAATTCAATTTTAACCCAAAAAAATCATCTTCCCAAGAAACCCTAAAGAATTCTTAAGAAAATGCATTTTAACTTTCAATCCACCAATGAATATGTTATTTGCTCATTTCTTCTCCCTGTCTCGCCAATTCCTGTCACTACTCCCTCGTTTAGGAGCTAGCCATGGGAGATTTCAGGAGACTATGTTGCTGCTGATGCCTAGAGAGGTTTGTCTGTTCTGTTCATGTTTGAAGTCTCGAGGAGACTGCATTTGTAGTTGGGACATTGTTGCCTGCACCTTAAAGGCCTTCTTAGACCTTCATAAACAAAGTTACACTCAAATGAAGCATGCCAACCGAGCCAACATACTAAATAAGTAGCTTCCACTAGGTATTTAGTCATATATTCTCTGTTTTCTATGTGCTTATTTAATTTTTATTTTTCAACTTGAAAGGGTGTACCTAATGTCTGTGTGACCTGCATTATCAAAAGTAGAATCACAACACACGCAAAAAAATACATACGCCCACCAAGCACAAGAAAATAGTGTGATGGCTATCAACTTTTTTAAATCAAACTTGTAATAATCTTAATCATAAATCTAATGTTCTTTAGAGAAGACCTGCTACTCTAGTTTTTGCTGAGTTTCGTAAGTTTATAGTCTATGATAAGGAAATACATTTTTTGAAGGGATTGCATCAGAAGGCTCAACGGACCTTTGAGAATTTTTGTAGGGGTTTATGTTATCCAATCATTAAATTTTTTGATAAAATTAGTCTGGACTATCCACATACCTATTTTTTTTCAATAAATTTGAAGAAGTGCATGTTTTTGCTTTAATAATATGTATACTCCTGAATTTTCTGAACTGTAGTTTTGTGGGCCAAATGTTTTCTGTATTGTATGGTATCCACATTTGAATTCAGATTCTATCTTGATAACTATCATTTCTTAGTATGTTTTTATAAATATATTGCATTGTAAGTGTTCCTTCTCTTCTTACATTGGACAAGAGAATACGACTATCTTTGAGAATGTGAAGTTGTTGAAGATGCAAAAAATCCCTTGCTTTACATGAGCCAACTTGACCTTCAATAGAAACGTTGTTGAACACAATGAGAAGTTTCATGTTTCTTTAGAGAGCATCCCAAAGGCTTCTGTAATTCCTGCATTGTTTTGGTTCATGCCTTGCTGAGGAATCATTGAGACTCATCATGGTTTTGTGGTCCAATAAGAACCTATTCAATACTCACCTTCATTGACTATATTAGCCAGACACAAACCCTGTCAAAACTCTCAAGCCAGTAGGGCTCGGGCACAATGTTAGTTCCTCAATACAGTGATCAAAGTCTGTCATCAACATTACAATTGTCTTCACGCATCCTTTTTCTAAATGAATCTATATTACATGCGCTTGAAGAACTAGCTTTGAAGTCTCTATTCTCCGGCAATGTTCAGGTCTAAGTTCATGTAGGCAATTCTATGTTGAAATTATACTTGCATACCATAATCTTATATTGGTGGAAGACCGTTACTCAAATGTCTACCAAAAAGAGCACCCATTCTGACACACCACCTATGCAGAGGAAGAAGCCTCACAAGTGTTTGGGCTCCTTTTCTCTATCATGGATGGGGAAGTAGCCAAGAGTAAATAACTCTGCAGGCATGAAGTCCAATAAAAATAATGTATAAGACATATTTGACAACCAACAATTGCATCTAAAATGCAAAAT
>APFE030412087.1:0-11581 GCA_000404065.3 Pinus taeda | reverse complement strand
GATGCTGCTGGAATTAGGACTTCCTTGTAGAAGCTTGTTAGGAGAGATTACCATCCTTTCTTGTTTCATTTGGAAGTGGGTGAGCTTGTCAAAGTAGAGGAAAACTCTTGCTGGACCCCTGGAGGAACTTGCACAACACCAAGGCTCAGGTTGTAATGGTTTCTTTTGTTTCCTTAATACAAATAAGTCCATTCTTCTCAATGATTTGTTGTTAATGAATTCTTTCATATACTCCTTGGTCTATATGTTGAATATGTTTTGTTTTATGAGATATTCAGGTGTTATGTAATCGTTTGATTGTTAGTGTATGCAGGTTTCGAAGTGAAGGAGGAGCTCATCTGGATCGACGAGGCTAGACTACTACAACAACGTTGGACTTCAGGTACGATCGAAAAACACACTTGGTTTCTCATAGGATGATGTATATTTAGAGAAGGATTGCTCTTACTTGTTTTGTTTGTCACTAGAGAGTCTTAGACTCCTAGGGAGGTTAGTTTTGTCTGCAAAAATAACTCTTTCTGCATGACAACCCCCACCAATCCTCAAAGGGCGCTAGTTGCAGCCTGACAGTCACGCCAGGCCTGGGAACTTTTATATTTTGCTTGGTTGTGAGCCTCCTGAGCTTGGTTTTTGTTCTGGGTACCTTTTTTCGACTACTTGAGTGTGTTGGAGTCTTGTTTGACTGGCTTTGATCTTTACCCTTTGGGTGTTTTCCTTTTTCATCGATTTCACGTTTCTATCCATAGGGCATCTAGTGGCTTTGTGTGTTGAGCCTCCCTTAGGTGTTTTTGGTCTTCTATTGGTCCAGTCGACTCTCTGATTCCTCCCTTGCACTCGTTTGGTGGTTGTTTATCATTTTATTGCATTATTTGAGTGACTTGCCTCTTTTTCACTTGGATTTCGCTTCATTTTTCTTTGAGCCTAGATTACATGGCTCATTGGTGTCTTTGGGATTTTTCCCATTCTTTGAAGGATTGCTTTGTGATTTAGGGATCTGAATGTGCTTGTATTGATTGGAATTTGTTTGTTATCATTTCTCAAAGTTTGTTTAGTGCATTTTGCCATCAACATAAAAGAAAAAATCTCTTTTTCTTTGCATTAGTTAATGAGAATTAGAGCTTTCAATTGTTATTAGTGATTAGTGACCTTGAAGAAAAGTTTTTTTATTTCCATTAGCTGCATTAGAGATATTCTTTGTCGTTTTGCAATCATTTCATTTCTGTGAAAGCTCTCAAACTCTCTCGTAGCTAGCATTCATCGAATGAAATTACATATTGTGGCATATAGTTTGCATTTAGGAAATTTTGAGACATTACATATGGTAAGGCCTAAAAACTAAAACATAATACAAGATCAACTTTAAAATGAACTGAATGAATCTAACAATGCATTGGAACATTACGCACACTTTTTAGAGGTCTAGGCTAGAGACGTGCTCCAGCGTCGTTAAATCTAGTCAATTTTGTGTCCACTCAAGGTTGGGTGATTCCTCCTTTTGTGACTCAATAGTGGTCTAGTACGGACTTGTGCTCCCACATACCATCGAGTATATGGGGAGACCCCACTAGGTTATCATCCTTTATCCATAGGAAGCCATGCCTTCCACCTTACAACCCGTAACACACCGAACACAACATTCGGGAAGATTTACTGTCGTACAGAAAGTCCTTGGTTTTCATACGATTGCCAAGGTGTATATGCAGTTTTACGGATTGTCTGGTAATCCTTTTGCCTAGTTCTCCAGAGTAGTCACTTTTGATCCTTTTCGGACTCCCTAAAAGAAAAGGCTAATTTGAGCATTTGTCACTTCGGGCTCATTAAACATTCGAAGGCGACTAGAGTCATATTTTTGTCCTTTTCTCAACTCTTTAAAGATGAAAAGGTCAAGTTATGTCCTTGTGTCTTAAAATTTATTCAGCCATGTTCACATTTACCCTGTTAGATCTTGTTTGCGTTAGTTTGAGTAGGTTCTTTTCTCATTAGTTTGCCTAGGATTTTTGAATCGAATCATCCTGGCGGAATCATCGATCCTGTCTCTCGTCCCAAGTGACCAAGGGTATCCTTCTTCTACTGCTTGCTGCTCCTGAGACACCGGTTGGTAGTGGTACTCCCCCTATTATTTCGAGTATCCAACCGCTGAACTCCCGCGCTCTAGAAGATGATTTTGAAGATCTACATTGGAACCCTATTTGGGAGCCTTCCGAATAGGATACTCCTTTTACTCCTATTGGTGTTTCGGTCCCAATGCCTTCCTCTGATATGGATGACACATCTCCCATCGCGAGTGAAACACCCGTTGTGACGAGTGTCAAAACTCCTATCTCGATTTTAACCCCACCCTTCAGTGTCACCCCTCTCAGTGTCACGTTGCCCTTATGCTATAGGGCTTTAAGGGATGTTATGGGTTCTAGGAACTCCTCCTCGGGTACCATGTGGGATCACAACATCACTCCCACTTCGGGATCTTTTATTCCTCAAATTCACAATACAGTTGTCGCTTCAGTCCCGACTATTCCAACTGTTTGTTTAGCTTCTTCAGTGCCTGTTGTTAGTGTCGTACGACATCCTCGATTGTAACCACTATTACTTGTCCGTCCCACGGTTCGGTAAATAGTGGTCAATCGATACCTACATCCGGAGTTGTCGATCCTACACTTAGTGCCCCACCTTCTTCTGGTTCCATTCCAACAGGGGGGGCATACGATCAGTATTTGCAAGCCGTCCAGAATCTAGGCACGCAAGGTCCAGTTCGTTACTATGACCCCATAGGGCATCATCTTTATATTGGATCCTTGCCATCTCAGCCTACGGTTGAGGTCTCAGTCCCATTAAATATTGCTTGGGGTACCACTCATTACAGTGGTGGCCAAGCACTCCTTTCGGATCAAGGACCGCCTTATCAAGGTCAGTCGTCTTACACGCAACCCTCTTATGGGTAGCAGTATTATGGGCAATCTTATCCAGGGCAACCTGGAGGCCCACAAGGACAACCCTTTCAGGGACAACCTTCGGCCTATGGTGGTCCATCTTTCACTTATCTTGGGCAACCCTCTGGAAATCCAAGACAACCTTATATGCAACAAGGACAACCTGGGGTCTAGCAGGGATACCCTTCCGATCAACCTTCTGGGAATCCAGGACAACCTTATATGCAACAAGGACAACCTGGGATCCAGCAGGGGTACCCTTCTGGGCAGGGGGGTCAACCTTATGTACAGCAAAGCCAACCCACTGTCCAATTTGGTCAACCGTCTAGACAAGTTGGTCAACCTCAAGGACAACTAACCGTCCAATCCGCTCAGCCATCTAGTCCATCAGGAAAACCCTCAGTTGTACAAGGACAACCCAACACCCAACAAGCTCAACCTTCTAGGGAAGTGGGTCCATCCCAAACTCAACCAGGGCAACCTTCCAGCCAGGTGGCGCAATCCCAATCCTCTCAAGGACAGCTTTCTAGGCCTACTCAACTGGGCATGCAAATGGTTGTTGCTTCTCAAGATCCACCTGGTTTTCAGCCCCAGGCTGGGCCCCAGACCCAAACTGGTCTTCAAATGCAAGGTGGGTTTCAGTCTCAACCTTCTTATCAAGCACAACCTGGTCCCCAGGCTCAGTATGGAGCCTAGCAACCTTATGGTTTCCAGCAACCCCAAGGGCAACCTTAGTTTGCTCCGTACCAAAACTATCAACAAATGTAGGTGACTGCTTATTAGAATTACCAGCAACAGTATGTTTCTCCTATAGGTCACATTGGTAATCAATGGGGTTCTAGGGGAAAATCCAGGGTCAGCCGTCCAGTTATGGCTATAACTCCTATGGACAAAATCCCTACGGACAGAACCCCTATGGGCCAGGTCCGTCTGGACAAAATCAATGGGTGCAACCAACAACTAGTTGGAACCCTGGTGCTACCTCTTATCCATGGCCACAGATGTCCTTCAATCCTCAGTTACTCTTCTTAGCAACATTGGAACTGTCGGATGTGTCCAAATTGACTAATGATCCTATCCTTCATAATCCATTCTGGCCACCAGTTCCAACCAATATTCCCGGTGATTGTCCCAAATTCAATGGCAAAGCTGGAGAGGACCCCCAAGCCCATGTTATGACTTATCACCTTTGGTGTTCGTCAAATTCGTGGCTTGACGATTCAATCCAACTCCACCTTTTTCAAAGGACTCTCACTGGCTCTGCTGCTAAGTGGTATATTGAGCTAACTCGTGGATCCTTTCAAGATTTTAACTCGTTTGCAATGGCATTTCTAACTCATTTTCAGTTGCCAATTCGGTATGAGATGGGAATGCATCTCCTCACGTCTCTTAAACAAGACACGGCCATGCACATATTCGATCATATACATGAATGGAGATGTCGTCGTCGTTTCATCAAGTTCTAGATTCCTAACCAGCTCCTGACCGATTGGTTTACAACCTCCTTTGTCCCTGCGATTGCATGAGACATTGCTATGGGGGCTTGTGTAACTGAAGAGAAAGCTATTGCGCGTGCTCAGTACCTTGACTTGGTTTATTCCCAATCTGGTACCCTATATGATTATTTGCCTGATGCTCCGAGACCCGGGACATCCAAAAATCCGCCAGAGCCATCTATTGACGGTGTTATTGGATCTGTAAATCCATATTCTAAGAAATCTTCCGTGAACCCTGGGAAGAAAAAGTCGAATGCTTCGAATGAAAATACTTCTCAAGCTGTGTCTAATTCTGGAAATACTTCCGAGGTTAACGCCGTCCAGTCCACCATGGCGGATAAAGCCTCGAAAGGAAAAAAGAAGGGGAAAGGGAAAAATAAATCTGATCAACCCAAGTAGGACTCCCCTAAACCTCCACCCAAGGAAGGAGCCAAACATAAACCCAAGTATCCTTGTCTTATCTACGATGAGGATCACTATACCAAAGACTGCCCAAGGTAGTCCGAAGTTAGTCGCTTGTTGAAAGGTGCTCCTAGGACTCCTGCGGTGTTGAAAGAACCTTTCCCCTCATAGCAAATGCAAATGGTGGCTGACCCATCCTCATCTTCTTCTCTCTTTGGTTCTCAACTGTTCATGGCTGGAATAATTCCCGTTCACATTACTACTCGAGCAAAAGAATATCTGTCACATGTCGGGAAAGAGCCTGAGGTTCCCTCAAGCACTCCTCCACCCAGTTCTGGTCCGCTCCATATCGAGAGACCTAGCACTGAGACGCCTACTCGACCCCCTCCTAAAGGTGTACTTTGGAGATCTTCTTACAACCCTAATGCTTGTGCTACCCAGCACTACAACATCATTGAGGACTTAGCTCAAGCTCCTTCAGCTATGTCCACTCTAGAAGTTCTCCAAAGCAGCCCCCCCCAGAGGAAGTCCTTGCTATCGGCCATCTGTGGCATCGACTTGGCCGACTCAGATTTTATTACTTTTGATCTCAAGAGCCATGTATCGAGACTGCCTCACCAAATTCCCTTCCTCATCCAGGTCATCATCAATTCTAAAACGATTCATTGCACAGTTATTGATGAAGGCGCTTCAACTTGCATTATGTCTGTTGCTTGTTGGAAGGCTATTGGTTCTCTAACTTTGAGTCAATTTCCTACAACCTTGGAAGCCTTTGACGGGAGAGAGTCTCACCCTTACGGTATCCTCAAACGCTTGCCTATTACTTTGGAAGGGAAGACTGTCGAAGTGGAAGTTGAAGTCGTTGATGCTAATCTTACTAACAACCTCTTTTTGGGCTGGAGTTGGACATATGCCATGCGTGCCTTGGCTTCATCTCTTTTTCGTGTCATTCATTTCCCTCATCAAGGGAAAATTGTCACAATAGACCAACTCTCTTTCTTCGCTTCCTCTTCCGAAGGCAACATTCCTTTTATGGAGCATACCTCCATTCCATTAGAGAGTGTGGGAGCTGGGCTCTTTAAATATCCTATCCTCATGGGTGTCTTTTCACTCCCGCCTCCAAACATTGCTTCTGTCAATATGATTTCGGTTCGTTCTGATCCTTGGGTTCTTCCCCCCATTGACCAGATAGAATCATGGGGCGATGAGATGCCATTGAGTCCCGCCGAGCTCAACTATGTCGAGATTGTTTCTGTATTGGCTCCTCCTCCTGAATCTGCTTCTTTGAGCAGAGCTCTTGATTCGTATGCTCATTCCCCTTGGCTTGAAGACTATGCTTCTTCGGGTCCTTCAAAGGAAATATTTCCTTCTGATGAAACCATTATAGAGACTATGTCTCTCGAGGAACCCCCTTGGTCCAATCTTCACAATCGTTCCTCGTTCCTCCCTACCCATCGGGAAATGCTTGCCTGTCTCGAGCGGTTTGCTCGTTTTCTCCCTGCACAACCCCTTCAGACACCCATCCAAGTATATCAAGTGTCCTCTGAAGGGAACATGGGAAACATCATGCAAACCCAACCGATTGACATCTCTATTAAACCAGGGATTGACAAGCATATCTATATTGGAGTAACTTGTACTCTTGAGGAAATTCAACTTTATATTGATCTTTTTCATGAGTTTCATGACGTCTTTGCTTGGTCTTATGAAGAAATTCCCAGCATCGACCCAAGAATTGTGGTGCATGAGATACCCACGTATTCTGGAGCTAAGCCTGTTCGACAGTGTTTACGCCCCGTGCACCCCCGAAAGGCTGCAACCATTAAAGCAGAAGTCGAAACGCTTCTCAAGGCTGGCTTTATCTACCCCATCCCACTCACGGATTGGGATTCCAATATCGTCCCTGTAGATAAAAAGCAAGGTACCATCAGGGTCTGTTTTGATTACCGTGATATTAATTGAGCCTGTCCCAAGGATAACTACCCCACACCCTTCATTGACCAGCTCATTGATGAGTGTGCCGGAAGTGAGATATACTCGTTTATGGACAGTTTCTCTAGTTATAACCAGATTAATATTGTGACATCCGATCAGCACAAAACCGCCTTTATCTGTCCGTGGGGCACTTTCGCTTACAAAAAGCTCCCTTTTGGTCTGAAGAATGCCGATGCTACCTTCCAACACTTGATGTCTTACGCATTCCATGATATTCAGCACATCATGCAACCTTACCTGGATGATCTACCAGCTCATTCAGCTAAGTTTCAAGACCATCCTGCGCATCTCTGCGAAATCATTCTCTGCTGTCGACACTACTGTATTCGGCTCAACCCGCATAAGTGTGTCTTCTACGTAGAGCCTAGCAGACTTCTCAGGTTCATCATCTCCCGAGAGGGCATCCGTCTGGATCCCCTTAAAGTTGAGGCCATTCTGAATCTTCCTCTCCCTGCTTCCTTGCAGCAATTGCAGAGCTTGTAGGGTAAAGCGAATTTTTTACGACGCTTCATTCCGAACTATGCTGAGGTGGCCAAAGGTTTTACGCGGTTACTAAAGCGAGACACCCCGTTTCGATGGGATGCTACCACTCAAGAGTCCTTTGAGCATCTCAAGGCTCTCCTTGTTTCCGCTCCTTTGTTGCGTCCTCCTAATTACCATCGTTATTGCACTTTGTATCTGGCCGCTGCCGATACCACTATTGGCATGGTTCTCGTTCAAGATGATGATGATGGCACTGAACACGTCATTTATTATCTCAGCCGCAATTTATTAGATATGGAATCTCAATATGCTTACATCGAGAAGTTGGAATTGGTCGCCGTTCGTGCCATCCAATGCTTCCGCCATTATATCTTGTTGTGCACTATGACAGTGATTTCTGATTGCAACCCAATGACGTACATCTTGTCACGTCAGCTGTTGGGGGGCAAGTACTCGAAGTGGATCGTCATCCTACAAGAGTTCGACTTGGAATTCACTACTACCAAGTCCAAGAAATCCCTTGTCTTCGCTGAATTGTTGTGCTCTTTACCATCTCTTACTGCACCCTCTCGGTTAGAGGACCATATTCCGGACGAAACCCTCTTCTTAATTAGCACCCTCGATCCCTGGTACGAGGATATCATTGTCTATTTACAGACGTCCTCTTTTCATCCTGAGACATATAAGGATGCTCGACGACGGATTCGCCATCAATCCCAACCATATCGCATTGTTGGGGACACCCTATACTGCCTCGGTGTTGATTCTGTTCTCCGCTGATTCCTAACACTCGAGGAAGCTGAGAAAGGTTTAAATGACTACCAGTCTGGTGCCTGTTGTGGTCACATGTCTAGATATGCTATTGCTCAGAAAATCCTCCACGCTGGTTACTTTTGGCCCTCTATCTTTAACAACTGCATTCTTGCCATCCGCTCTTGTCATGAGTTCCAAATCTACCAACGGAAGATGTGTGTGCCTCCCGCTCCACTGCACCCTGTTGTTACCGTCGGCCCTTTTGCAAAATGGGGCATTGATTATATGACCTGTAACCCTCACTTGGCCTGGGGGAATGGGTATATCATCGTTGTCGTTGATTACTTCACAAAATGGGCCAAGGTGATGCCCACATTGTTTGAAGACGGTCACACCACGGCACAGTTTTTATTTAATCATGTTATCTCACGGTTCGGAGTCCCTCAAGCCATTGTCACTAATCACGGCAGAATTTTCGTAATCATATGATGACTAAGCTTACAACCCAGTTGGGCCTACGGCACGATAGCTCGACTCCATACTATCCTCAGGCCAATGGTCAAGTAGAAGCTGTCAACAAGGTTCTAGTTACGATGCTTCAACGAACCATTGGCATACATAAGTCCAACTGGCACTTGATGTTGTTCTCTGCCTTGTGGGCCTACCGAACCTTTGTGAAAGATGCCACCAGTTTCACTCCTTTCCAATTGGTTTATGGACTAGAAGCTACCCTTCCCATCGAGTGTGAGATCCCTTCGTTAAAATTAGTCGTCGAATTACACCCTAACACTACTCCGGTAGAGGAATGCCTTGTTTACCTGGAGTGGCTAGACGAGACTCGTCAACTAGCCTCTTTAGCTATCGAAGCACAGAAGATGCGAGTGAAAACTCACTTCGATCACACTGTTCATCCTCATTCTTTTGTTGAGGGAGATTTAGTCCTGCTCTACGATCAAGCCAATGATAAGTTGGGGGCAGGGAAATTCGAGCCCATGTGGCACGGGCCTTACATTGTAAAGAGACTTTTGCAAAAAGGGGCCTATGAGCTGATTGAATATGAAGGGAATCCCCTGGATAAGCCCCGGAATGGGCTTTACTTGAAAAAATATTATGCATGAATTCCAGGCACTCTATTTTTTGTACATATGTGTGCTTTACCAAGTGTGTTGTGTGTACACGTTTTCATGTTTTTGTCTTGGTGTGTCGACATGATTGCCGCTTATTGTGTCATTTTGCTTCTTAGACAGATGTCTGGTTCGCCTTATGTTGGTGTCACTGATGGTGCCTCCCACAATGCACGCAACCTGTCCTTTGTGGCATGGGTGATCTACGATCCTCATGGTGAGCTAGTAGACCTTCAAGGGGTTTGTCTAGGTTGTACCACGAACAATGCTGCTGAGTATAGTGCTATGATTGAGTTACTAGTCGAGGCGATTAATCTCGGTATTCGAACATTGGTTGTGAACTTGGACTCTCAACTTGTCGTCCACCAGCTCAATGGGGATATTCCGTCAGAGACCATCGGATTTTAAGGTTATATCTAAGTGTTAAGTTGTTAGAAAGGGATTTTGATTTCATCACATATCAACATATTCCAAGGCAATTTAATACGTTAACTGATGCATTAGCCAATTATGTATTGGACAGACATTTGCATAACATGTAATTCAAAATAGCATAAGAAGCATAAAACACAATAAACCATAAGCATATATATATATATATATATATATATGTCCAAATGCTTGCACAGCATGCATCATAAAAAAATAATACATGTTTGTCTTAATACATCCGGAGACAACATGTCTCTCAAAAAATATGCGTGAAAATAAAGCTTAGATGTCTAATCCCTATGGTGCTCATGATAGCACATCACTGCTCGCACTAGGCATCTCAAGAGACGGTTGATGCGACTGGGCACCCCCACCGTGTGTCTCTGGTACGCTAATGGGACATCCACTAGCCGAGCATAATCCGGAATCCCTCAGGCGATACCCTCAAGGTTCTGGATAAGTTCTCCCCCCTTAGCACCCTCCTCTTGAGGGTCTGTTGCAGGCTGGTTTCTCCTCGAGATAGGAGACATGTCGGCTGGTCGCTTTGGGCCAACGTCTGCATATACATATAATTGTTCTTAGAACAAGTATGTATTAACATAAAAAAAAAATCATAAAACATAAAATAAAAAAGAGGTCATACCTAACTCCTCATCCCAATCCTCTCCCTCTAGCAGTGGGAGATCAGGGTCAGCTGTGAAGTCAGTCCCTACATACGGCCAATCCTCTACTATGATCAACTGGTGGTGGAGCCACCTGAAAAACTCTGGCCTTCAAGACATTTGCTGGCCTCCCCCCCCCCTCTAGGCATTAGCACTGCCCAATGAGCCATTCTCGGCTCTCGAGGCACCAAATCAGGTACGAAAGCCCCTTGGCCCTGAAAGATTGGTAACCGTTCCAAAATGAACGTCACCAGAATAGAACCATACCCAAACTACTGCAGTTTGCCTCGCTTACCTTTTGTAAGCTGTCTCTTCATGTGTAGAAATTTTGAATAATAAACACATATTCAATGGAGATTATCTTGATCATGTACTATTGTGGAATACATACACAATACATAAGCTCCTTTATGTTGATCATCAATATAGCAGCGTCAATAACAATAAAACATCAAGAGCATGCACACATTAACACAATATGTAAACCGAGGAAAGCTTACAGCTGAAAACCCCACACTATCTGTATATTAATGATTGATAACATGTAACATTACAATAGTCAATACTTCTCACAAGTATCCAACACTATCTCCACTTGTTACACACAATAAAGCTCACATCTGGTCTCCAAATCTATTCCACTGTTTGCCTGCCTCCACTGCTCAATACCTGCACAAGAATGGATGAGAATGGTTGAACCAAACTTGTATTTACCTCAAAATAATCACTCACACTAGGAATCACGTGACCAGAGGCTATAATCACTTGGTATTGGCCAATTCTCATTGGCATAACTTAATCTCATTGATTGTGCAAATCCTCATGCACAACTGATAGCAATCTGATCCTCTAACACCTGTCCCTGCTGAACTGAACATGCACTGACATGCAACTGAGTTAACTGATGTATTCTTTAGTTGCATTATGAGTTAATAATTAGTTTAACAAATCATCATTAGTCTATTTGCAGTTAGACTAATTACAACTAGTTTAACCAAGTCAAACTGAACACAACTCCATCAACTCCACAATCAACTCCACCAAACTCAACTGATTGAGTTCTAACTGAAGTCATGCATGCAACAAATCAACTGACCCACAAATAAAATGTATTTCCTTCTGACAGCTGCATGTGCCACATCTGTAGCTCAAACTGAAGTGCTCCAAGAGAATAAGATAAAGTTTATAGTCTAAATATTATTATAAGCTAATAATATTTGACTGCTCTATGGTTAGACTTGACAGTGTCACCGCTGTTGTCTAAAAATAGAAGTCCATCTATTTTTTGCCAACTTGACCAATCATCC